>ML438242.1:1327-30821 GCA_005239525.1 Nicotiana knightiana | reverse complement strand
TCCGGGACATCAAATACGACCCAAGGAACCATAACCAACGCTTCGAAATGATCAAGTTACATTTTTTGTCATTTTATGGCAATTAAACTGGAATTCCGCCAGTCGTGCATGTAATATCACCCGCCATGGTGCAGGCCGGACGCCTTGGTACGGAGACGGTACCGGAGAGCATGATATTTTTCCGGGACATCAAATACGACCCAAGGAACCATAACCAATGCTTCAACAAGATCAAGTTACATTTTTGGCATTTTATGGCAATTAAACTGGAATTCCACCAGTCGTGCATGTAATATTGCCCGCCAAGGTCCAGGCCGAACGCCTTGGTACGGAGCCGGTACCGTATCGCATGATATTTGTCCGATATATCAACTACGACCCAAGGAACCATAACCAACGCTTCGAAATAATGAAGTTACATTTTTGTCATTTTATGGCAATTAAACAGGAACTCCGCCAGTCGTGCCTGTATTATCGCCTGCCATGGTCCAGGCCAGAGCCTTGGTACGGAGCCAGTATCGGATTGCATGATATTTGTCTGGCACGTCAAATACGACCGTAGGAACCATAACCAACGCTTCGAAATGATCAAGCTACATTTTTTGGTATTTTATGGCAATAAAACTAGAATTCCGCCAGTCGTGCCTAAGTTATCGCCTGCCATGGTCCAGGCCGGACGCCTTGGTACTGAGCCAGTACCCAATCGCATGATATTTCTCCAGGATATCAAATACGAACCAAGGAACCATAACCAACGCTTCGAAATAATCAAGTTACATTTTTTGGCATTTTATGGAAATTAAACTGGAATTTCGCTAGTCGTGCCTGTATTATCGCCTGCCATGGTCCAGGCCGGACGCCTTGGTACGAAGCCGGTACCAGATCGCATGATATTTGTCCGGGACAGCAAATACGACCCAAGGAACCATAACCAAGGCTTCGAAATGATCAAGTTACATTTATTGGCATTTTAGGGAAATTAAATTGGTATTACTCCAGCTGTGCCTGTATTATCGCCTGTCATGGTCCAGGTCGGACGCCTTGGTATGGAGCCGGTAACGGATCGCATGATATTTGTCGGAGACATAAAAATACGACCTTAGGAACCATAACCAATGCTTTGAAATGGTCAAGTTATATTTTTTGGCATTTTATGGCAATTAAACTGGAATTTCGCCAACCATGCCTGTATTATCGCCTGCCATGGTCCAGTCCGGACGCATTGGGGAGCCGGTACTGGATCGCATGATATTTTTCTTGGACATCAAATACGACCTAAGGAACCATAACCAATGCTTCACAATTNATCGCCTGTCATGGTCCAGGCCGGATGCCTTGGTACGGAGCCGGTAAAGGATCGTATGTTTTTTATCCGGGACAGAAAATACGACTCAAGGAACCATAACATACACTTTGAAATGATTAAGATACATTTTTTGGCATTTTATGGCAATTAAATTGGAATTCCGTGAGTCGTGCCTCTATTATCGCCTGCCATGGTCTAGGTCGGGCGCCATGGTATAGAGCCGGTACCGGATCGCATGATATTTGTCCGTGACATCAAATATGACCCAAGGAACCATAACCAATGCTTCGAAATGATCAAGTTATATTTTTTTGAATTTTATGGCAATTAAACTGGAATTCCGCCAGTCGCGCCTATATTATCGCCTGCCATGGTCCAGACTGGACGCCTTGGTACGAAGTCGGTACCGGATCGCCTGATATTTGTCTGGGATAGAAAATACGACTCAAAGAACCATAACCAACACTTCGAAATGATCAAGTTATATTTTTTGGCATTTTATGACAATTAAACTGGAATTTCGCCAGTCTTGCCTGTATTATCCTCATCCACGGTCCAGGCCGGACGCCTTGGTATGGAGCGTGTACCGGATCGCATGATATTTGTCCGGCAAATCAAATATGACCCAAGAAACCATAAACAATGCTTCGAAATGATCAATNAAATACGACCCAAGGAACCATAACCAACGCTTCGAAATGATCAAGTTACATTTATTTGAATTTTATGGAAATTAAATTGGAATTCCTTGAGTCGTGCCTATGTTATCACCTGCCATGGTCCAAGCCAGACGCCTTGGTACGGAGCCGGTACCGGATTGCATGATATTTGTCCGAGACATCAAATATGACCTTAGGAACCATAACCAACACTTCGAAATGATCAACTTAAATTTTTTGGTATTTTATGGCAATAAAACTGGAATTCCGCCAGTCAAGCCTGTATTATCGCCTCCCATGGTCCAGGATGGACGCGTTAGTACTGCGTCGGTGCTAGATCGCATGATATTTCTCCGGGACATCAAATACGACCCAAGGAACCACAACCAATGCTTCGAAATGATCAAGTTACATTTTTTGGCATTTTATGGCAATTAAACTGGAATTCTGCCAGTCGTACCTTTATTATCGCCTGCCATGGTCCAGGCCGGACGCCTTGGTACGGAGCCGGTACCGAATCGCATGATATATATCCGAGACATCTAATATGAGCTTAGGAACCATAACCAACGTTTTGAAATTATCAAGTTACATTTTTTGGAATTTTATGGCAATTAAATTGGAATTCCTCTAGTCGTGCATGTATTATCGCCTGGCATGGTCCAGGCTGGACTCATTGGTATGGAGCCGGTACTGGATCGCATGATATTTTTCCAGGACATCAAATACGACCCAGGGAACCATAACCAACGCTTTGAAATGATCAAGTTACATTTTTTTCATTTTATGGCAATTAAACTGGAATTCCGCTAGTCGTGCATGTATTATCCCCTGGAATGGTCCAGGCCGGACGCCTTGTTACGGAGCCGGTACCGGATAGCAGGATATTTTTCCGGGACATCAAATACGACCCAAGGAACCATAACACACGCTTCGAAATGATCAAGTTACATTTTTTGGCAATTTATGGAAATTAAACTGGAATTTCACCAGCCGTGCCTCTATTATCGCCTGCCATGGTCCAGACCGGACGCCTTGGTACGTAGCCAGTACCGGATCGCATGATATTTGTCCGGCACATCAAATACGACCCAAGGAACAATAACCAACACTTCGAAATGATCAAGTTACATTTTTTGGCATTTTATGGCAATTAAACTGAAATTCTACCAGTCGTGCCTGTATTATCGCCTGCCATGGTCTAGGCCAGACGCCTTTGTACGTAGCCGGTACCAGATCGCATGATATTTTTCCCGGACAGAAAATACGACCCAAGGAACCATAAACAACGCTTTGAAATGATCAAGTTACATTTTTGGCATTTTATGACAATTAAACTGGAATTCTGCCAGTCGTGCCGGTATTATCGCCTGCCATGGTGCAGGCCGGACGCCTTGGTACGGAGACGGTACCGGATCGCATGATATTTTTCCGGGACAGAAAATACGACCCAAGGAACCATAACCAAGGCTTTAAAATGATCAAGCTTCTATTTTTGGCGTTTTATGGAAATTAAACAAGAAATCCGCCAACCGTACCTGTATTATCGCCTCCCATGGTCCAGGTTGGACGCATTGGTACGGAGCCGGTACCGGATCACATGATATTGTTCCGGGACATCAAATACGACCCAAGGAACCATAACCAATTCTTTGAAATGATCAAGTTACATTTTTTGGCATTTTATGGCAATTAAACTGGAATTCTGCCAGTCGTGCATGTATTATCGCCTGTAAAGGTCCAGGATGGACACCTTTGAACGGAGGCGATACCGGATCGCATTATATTTGTCCGGGACATTAAATATGACCCAAGGAACCATAACCAACGCTTCGAAATGATCAATTTACATTTTTTTGAATTTTATGGCAATTAAACTGGAATTCCGCCAACCGTACCTGTATTATCGCCTGCCATGGTCCAGGTTGGACGCATTGGTACGGAGCCGGTACCGGATCACATGATATTGTTTCGGGACATAAAATACGACCCAAGGAACCATAACCAACACTTCAAAATTATCAAGTCACACTTTTTGGCATTTTATGACAATTAAACTGGAATTTCGCTAGTCGTGCATGTATTATCGCCATCCATGGTCCAGGCCGGACGCCTTGGTACGTAGCTGGTACTAGATCGCATGATATTTGTTCGGGACATTAAATACAACCCAAGGAACTATAACCGCTTTGAAATGATCAATTTACATTTTTTGGCATTTTATGGAAATTAAACTGGAATTCCGCAAGCCGTGCCTGTATTATCACCTCCCATGGTCCAGACCGGACGCCTTGGTACGGATCCAGTACCGGATCGCATGATATATGTCTGGGACATCAAATACGACCCAAGGAACCACAACCAACACTTTGAAATGATCAAGTTACATTTTTTGGCATTTTATGGCAATTAAACTAGAATTCTGCCAGTCGTGCCTTTATTATCGCCTGCCATGGTCCAGGCCTGGCGCCTTGGTACGGAGCCGGTACCAGATAGCATAATATTTGACCGGGACATCAAATACGACCCAAGGAGCCATAACACATGCTTCGAAATGATGAAGTTATATTTTTTTGGCATTTTATGTCAATTAAACTGGAAATCCCCTAGACATGCATGTATTATTGCCTGCCATGGTGCAGGCCGGAATACTTCGTACGGAGCCGGTACCAGGTCGCATGAAATTTCTCCGGGACAGAAAATACGACCCAAGGAACCATAACACATTCTTAGTAATGATGAAGTTACATTTTTTGGCATTTTATGGCAATTAAATTGGAATTCCCCTAGACGTGCATGTATTATCGCCTGCCATGGTCCAGGCCGGACAACTTCGTACGGAGCCGGTACCGGATCGCATGAAATTTCTTCGGGACATCAAATACGACCCAAGGAACCATAACCAACGCTTCAAAATGATCAAGTTACATTTCTTGGCCTTTTATGGCAATTAAACTAGAATTCTGCCAGTCGTGCCTTTATTATCGCCTGCCATGGTCTAGCCACGACGCCTTTGTACGTACTCGGTACCAGATCGCATGATATTTTTCCGGGACAGAAAATACGACACAAGGAACCATACACAACGCTCCGAAATGATCAAGTTACATTTTTTGGCATTTTATGACAATTAAACTGGAATTCTGCCAGTCGTGCATGTATTATCGCCTGCAATGGTCCAGGATGGACGCCTTGGTACGGAGGCGGTACCGGATCACATGATATTTTTCCAGGACATCCAATACAACCCAAGGAACCATAACCAATTCTTCGAAATGATCAAGTTACATTTTTGGCATTTTATGGAAATTAAACTGGAACTCCTCCAGTCGTGCCTGTATTAGCGCCTGCTATGGTCCAGGTCGGACGCCTTGGTACAGAGCTGGTACCGGATCGCATGATATTTTTCCGGGACATCAAATACGACCCAAGGAACCATAACCAATTCTTCGAAATGATCAAGTTACATTTTTTGGCATTTTATGACAATTAAACTTGAATTCTGCCAGTCATGCATGTATTATCGCCTTCCATGGTCCAGGCCGGACGCCTTTGTACTGAGCGGGTACAGGATCGCATGATATCTTTTTACAGATCATCAGATACGACACAAGGAACCACAACCAACGCTTCGAAATTATCAAGTTACATTTTTTGGTATTTTATGACAATGAAACTGTAATTTCGCTAGTCGTGCATGTATTAACGCCAGCCATGGTCCAGATCGGATGCCTTGGTACGGAGCCGGTTCCGGATAGAATGATATTTATCCAGGACATCAAATACGACCCAAGGAACTATAACCAACGCTTCGAAATGATCAAGTTAAATTTTTTAGCATTTTATGGATATTAAAATGGAATTCCGCCGGTCCTGCTTGTATTATCGCCTACCATGGTCCAGGTCGCACGCCTTGGTACGGAGCCGGTACTGGATCGCATGCTATTTTTCTGGGACATGAAATACAACCCAAAGAACCATAACCAACTCTTCAAAATGATACATTTTTGGGCATTTTATAGTAATTGAACTGAAATTCCGCCAGTCGTGCCTGTATTATTGCCTGCCATGGTCCAGGCTGGACGTCTTGGTAAGGATCTGGTACCGGATTGCATGATATTTGTCCGAGACATCAAATACGACCGGAGGAACCATAACCAGTGCTTCTATATGATCAACTAACATTTTTTGGCATTTTATGGCAATTAAAATGGAATTTCGCCAGTCATGCCTGTATTATCGCCTGCCATGGTCCATGCCGGACGCCTTCGTACAGAGCCGGTATCGGAACGCATGATATTTCTCCGGGACATCAAATATGACCTTAGGAACCATAACCAACACTTCTAAATGATCAAGTTACATTGTTTGGCATTTTATGACAATGAAACTGGAATTCCGCCAGTCGTGCCTGTATTAACGCCTTCCATGGTCCAGGCCGGATGCCTTGGTACGGAGCCGGTACCGGATAGAATGATATTTATCCGGGACATTAAATACGACCCAAAGAACCATAACCAATGCTTTGAAATGATCAAGTTACATTTTTTGGCATTTTCTGGATATTAAACTGGAGTTCCGCCGGTCATGCTTGTATTATCGCCTGCCATAGTCCAGGTCAGACGCCTTTGTACGGAGCCGATACCGGATCGCATGATATTTGTCTGGGAAATAAAATACGACCCAAAGAACCATAACCAGTGCTTCGAAATGATCAAGTTACATTTTTTCGCATTTTATGGCAATTAAACTGGAATTCCGCTAGTTGTGCCTGTATTATCGCCTGCCATGGTCCAGGTCGGACTCCGTGGTACGGAGCCGGTAGAGGATCACATTATATTTCTACGGGACATCAAATACGACCCAAGGAATAACAACCAACGCTTCCAAATGATCAAGTTAAATTTTTTGCATTTTATGGTAATTAAACTAGAATTCTGCCAGTCATGCCTATATTATCACCTTCCATGGTCCAGACCGGACGCCTTGGTACGACGCCGACACTTGATCGCATGATATTTTTTCCGAGAAATCAATTACGACCCAAGGAACCATAACAACCGCTTCGAAATGATCAGGTTACATTGTTTGGCATTTTATAGTAATTAAACCGAAATTCCGCCAGTTGTGCTTGTATTATCGCCTGCTATGGTCCACGCTGGACGTCTTGGTACGAAGACGGTTTCCGATCGCATCATATTTGTTCGAGACATCAAATACGACCCAAGGAACCATAAACCGTGCTTCGAAATGATCAAGTTACATTTTTTAGTATTTTGTGACAATTAAACTGGAATTCCGCTAGTCGTGCCGGTATTGTCGCCTGCCATGGTCTAGGCAGGACGCCTCGTTACGGAGCCGGTACCGAATCGCATGATATTTGTCCAGGACATGAAATACGACCTTAAGAACCATAACCAACGCTTCGAGTGATCAAGTTACTTTTTTTGGCAATGAAACTGGAATTTTGGGAGTCGTGCCTGTATTATCGCCTGCCATGGTCTAGGTCGGACGCCTTGGTACGAAGCCGGTACCGGATGGCATGATATTTTTCTGGGACATCAAATACGACCCAAGAAACCATAACCAATGCTTCGAAATGATCAAGTTACATTTTTTGGCATTTTATGGCAATTAAACTGGAATTCCGCCAGTCGTGCCTGTATTATCGCATGCCATGGTCCATGCCGGACGCCTTGGTACGGAGCCGGTACCGGAACGCATGATATTTCTACGAAACATCAAATATGACCTTAGGAACCGTAACCAACGCTTCGAAATGATCAAGTTACATTTTTTGGAATCTTATGACAATGAAACTAGAAGTCCGCCAGTCGTGGCTGTATTAACGCCTGCCATGGTCCAGGCGGAACGTCTTGGTACGGAGCCGGTATCGGATAGAATGATATTTATCGGGGACATCAAATACGACCCAACGAACCATAACCAACGCTTCGAAATGATCAAGTTATATTTTTTGGCATTTTATGGCAATTAAAGTGGAATTCCGTCAGTCGTGCCTCTATTATCGCCTGCCATGGTCCAGGCCGGACGCCTTGGTACAGAGCCGGTACCGAATCGCATGATATTTGTCTGGGACATTAAATACGACACAAGGAACCATAACCAACGCTTCGAAATGATCAAGTTACATTTTTTGGCATTTTATTGCAATTAAACTGGAATTATGCTAGTCGTGCCTGTATTATCGCATGATATTTGTCCGGGAAAGCAAATACAACCCAAGGAACTATAACCCACCCTTAGAAATGATCAAATTACATTTTTTGGCATTTTATGGTAATTAAACTGGAATTCCGCCGTCGTGCCTGTATTATCTCCTGCCATGGTCCAGGATGGACGTCTTGGTATGAAGCCGATACCGGATCGCCTGATATTTGTCCGAGAAACAAAATACGACCCAAGGAACCATAACCAGTGCTTCGAAATGATCAAGTAACATTTTTTTGCATTTTATGGCAATTAAACTAGAATTCCCCCAGTCGTGCCTGTATTATCGCCTTCCATGGTCCAGGCCGGACTCCTTGGTACGGAGTCAGTACCGGATCACATGATATTTGTACGGGACATCAAATACGACACAAGGAACAACAACCAATGCTTCGAAATGATCAAGTTAAATGTTTTGGCATTTTATGGAAATTAAACTGGAATTCCGCCAGTCGTGCCTTTATTATCGCCTTCCATGGTCCAGGCCAGACGTCTTGGTACGGAGCCGGTACTGGATCACATGATATTTGTTCGGGACATTAAATACGACCCAAGGAATCATAACACACGCTTCAAAATGATCAAGTTACATTTTTGGGGAATTTATGGCAATTAAACTGGAATTCCCCCAATCGTGCCTATATTATCGCTTGACATGATCTAGGCCGGATGCCTTGGTACAGAGCCGGTACCGGATTGCATGATATTTGTCTGGGACATCAAATACGACCCAAGGAACCATAACCAACACTTCGAAATGATTATGTTACATTTATGGCATTTTATGGAAATTAAACTGGAATTCCGCCAATCGTGCATGTATTATCGCCTGCCATGGTCGAGGTTGGACGTCTTGGTACCGAGCCGATACCGAATCGCATTATATTTGTCCGAGACATCAAATACGACCCAAGGAACCATAAATAGTGCTTCGAAATGATCAAGTTACATTGTTTGGCATTTTATGGAAATTAAACTGGAATTCCGCCAGTCGTGCCTGTATTATCGCCTGCCATGGTCCACGCCGGACTCCGTAGTACAGAGTCGGTACCGGATCCCATGATATTTGTACGGGACATCAAATACGACCCAAGGAACCACAAAAAACTCTTTGAAATGATCAAGTTACATTTTTTTGCATTTTATGGCAATTAAACTGGAATTCCGCCAGTCGTGCTAGTATTATCACCTACCATGGTCCAAATCGAACGCCTTGGTACGGAGCGAGTACCGGATTGTATGATATTTTTCCGGGACATCAAATAAAACCTAAGGAACCACAACCAACGCTTCGAAATGATCAAATTACATTTTTTGGTACTTTATGGCAATTAAACTGGAATTTCGCCAGTCGTGTATTATTGCCTACCATGGTTCAGGCCGGAAACCTTGGTACGGAGCCGGTACCGGATCGCATGATATTTGTTCGGGACACCAAATACGACCCAAGGAACCATAACCAATGCTTCGAAATGATCAAGTTACATTTTTTTGCATTTTATGGCAATTAAAACTGAATTCCGCCAGTCATGCTTGTATTATAGCCTGCCATGGTCCATGCAAGACGCCTTGGTACGAAGCCGTACCAGAACGCATGATATTTCTCTACGACATCAAATACGACCTTAGGAACCATAACCAACGCTTCTAAATGATCAAGTTAAATTTTTTGGCATTTTATGACAATGAAACTGGAATTCCGCCAGTCGTGCCTGTATTAACGCCTGCCATGGTCCAGGCGAGACGCCTTGGTACGGAGCCGGTACCGGATAGAGTGATATTTATCTGGGACATCAAATACGACCCAAGGAACCATAAAAAATGCTTCAAAATGAACACATTACATATTTTGGAATTTTATGGATATTAAAATGGAATTCCGCCAGTCGTGCCTGTATTAACGCCTGCCATGGTCCAGGCGAGACGCCCTGGTACGGAGCCGGTACCGGATGGAATGATATCTATACGAGACATCGAATACAACCCATGGAACCATAACCAACGCTTCTAATGATCAAGTTACATTTTTTGGCATTTTATGACAATGAAACTGGAATTCCGCCAGTCGTGCCTGTATTAACGCCTGCCATGGTCCAGGCGAGACGCCCTGGTACGGAGCCGGTACCGGATGGAATGATATCTATACGAGACATCGAATACAACCCATGGAACCATAACCAACGCTTCTAATGATCAAGTTACATTTTTTGGCATTTTATGACAATGAAACTGGAATTCCGCCAGTCGTGCCTGTATTAACGCCTGCCATGGTCCAGGCGAGACGCCCTGGTACGGAGCCGGTACCGGATGGAATGATATCTATACGAGACATCGAATACAACCCATGGAACCATAACCAACGCTTCTAATGATCAAGTTACATTTTTTGGCATTTTATGACAATGAAACTGGAATTCCGCCAGTCGTGCCTGTATTAACGCCTGCCATGGTCCAGGCCGGACGCCTTGGTACGGAGCCGGTACCGGATGGAATGATATCTATACGAGACATCGAATACAACCCATGGAACCATAACCAACGCTTCGAAATGATCAAGTTATATTTTTTCGCATTTTATAGTAATTAAACCGAAATTGCGTCAGTCGTGCCTATATTATCGCCTGCCATGGTCCAGGCTGGACGTCTTAGTACGGAGCCGGTATCAGATCGCATGATATTTGTCCGAGACATCAAATACGATCTAAGGAACCATAACCCGTGCTTCAAAATGATCAAGTTACATTTTTTGGCATTTTATGGCAATTAAAATGGAATTCCACCAGTCGTGCTTGTATTATCGCCTGCCATAGTCCAGGACGGACGCCTCGGTATGGATCTGGTACCGAACCGCATGATATTTGTCTGGGACATCAAATACGACCTTAGGAACCATAACCAACGCTTCGAAATGATCAGGTTACATTTTTTGGCAATGAAACTGGAATTTCGTCAGTCGTGCCTGTATTATCGCCTGCCATGGTCTAGGCCGGATGCCTCGGTACGAAGCCGGTACCGGATAGCATGATATTTGTCTGGGACATCAAATACGAGCCAAGGAACCATAACTAACGCTTCAAAATGATCAAGTTACATTTTTCTGCATTTATGGATAATAAACTGTAATTTCATCGGTCGTGCTTGTATTATTGACTGCCATGGTCCAGGTCAGACGCCTTGGTACGGAGCCGGTTCCGGATCGCATGATATTTTTTCGGGAAAGCAAATACGACCGAACGAACCATAACCAATCCTTCAAAATGATCAAATTACATTTTTGGCATTTTATGATAATTAAACTGGAATTCCGCTAGTCGTACCTGTATTATTGCCTACCATGGTTCAGGCCAGATGCCTTGGTACGGAGCCGGTACTAGATCTCATGATATTTTTCCGAGACATCAAATACGACCCAAGGAACCATAACCAATGCTTCGAAATGATCAAGTTACATTTTTTGGCATTTTATAGTAATTTAGCAAAAATTCTGCCAGTCGTGCCTGTATTATCGCGTGCCAAGGTCCAGGCGGGACGTCTTGGTATGAAGACGGTACCGGATCGCATGATATTTGTCCGAGACATCAAATACGACCCAAGGAACCATAACCAGCGGTTCGAAATGATCAAGTTACATTTTTTGCATTTTATGGCAATTAAACTGGAATTCCGCCAGTCGTGCATGTATTATCGCCTGCCATGGTCCAGGCCGGACTCCTTAGTACGGAGCCGGTATCAGATCACATGATATTTGTAAAGGACATCTAGTACGACCCAAGGAACAACAACCAACGCTTCGAAATGATCAAGTTACATTTTTTGGCCTTTTATGGCAATTAAACTGGAATTCCGCCAGTCGTGCCTATATTGTCGCCTGCCATGGTCCAGACCGGACGCCTTGGTACGTAGTCGGTACTGGATCGCATGATATTTTTTCGGGACATCAAATACGACCCAAGGAACCATAACCAACGCTACGATATGATCAAGTTACATTTTTTGGCATTTTATAGTAATTGAACCGAAATTCAGCCAGTCATGCTTGTATTATCGCCTGCCATGGTCCAGGCTGGACATCTTGGTATTGGGCCGGTACCGGATCACATGATAATTGTCCGAGACATCAAATACAACCTTAGGAACCATAACCAATGTTTCGAAATGATCAAGTTACATTTGTTGGCATTTTTATGACAATGAAANGGCAATTAAACTGGAATTCTGCCAGTCGTGCCTGTATTATCGCCTGCCATGGTCCAGGGCGGACCCCTCGGTACGGAGCCGGTACCAGATCACATGATATTTGTCTGAAACATCAAATACAACCTTAGGAACCATAACCAACACTTCGAAATAGTCAAGTTACATTTTTTGGCAATGAAACTGGAATTCCTCCAGTCGTGCCTGTATTATCGCCTGCCATGGTCCAAGTCGGACGGCTTGGTCCGGAGCCGGTATCAGATCACATGATATTTGTCCGGGACATCAAATACGACCCAAGGAACCATAACTAGCGCTTCGAAATGATCAAGTTACATTTTTTGGCATTTTATGGCAATTAAACTAGAATTCTGCCAGTCGTGCCTGTATTATCGCCTGCCATGGTCCAAGTCGGACGGCTTGGTCCGAAGCCGGTACCGGATCGCATGATATTTGTCCGGGACATCAAATACGACCCAAGGAACCATAACTAGCACTTCGAAATGATCAAGTTACATTTTTTGGCATTTTATGGCAATTAAACTAGAATTCTGCCAGTCGTGCCTGTATAATCGCCTGCCATGGTCCAGGCCGGACGCCTTGGTACGAAGACGGTACCGGATCGCATGATAATTTTTTTACAGGACATCAAATACGACTCAAGGAACCACAACCAACGCTTCTAAATGATCAAGTTACATCTTTTGGCATTTTATGGCAATTAAACTGGAATTTCGCCTATCGTGCCAGTATTATCGCCTTCCATGGTCTAGGCTGGACGCCTTGGTACGGAGTCGGTACTGGATCACATGATATTTGTCCGAGACATCAAATACAACCTTAGGAACCATAACCAATGTTTCGAAATGATCAAGTTACATTTGTTGGCATTTTTATGACAATGAAACTGGAATTCCGCTAGTCGTGCCTGTATTATTGCCTGCCATGGTCCAGGCTGGACGCCTTGGTACGGAGCCTGTACCGTATCACATGATATTTATCTAGGACATCGAAATCCGACCCAAGGAACCATAACCAACGCTTTGAAATGATCAAGTTAATTTTTTGGAATTTTATGGAAATTAAACTGGAATTCCCCCAATCGTGCATGTATTATCGCTTTCCATGGTCCAGGCTGGACGCCTTGGTATGGAGCTGGTACCGGATCACATGATATTTTTCCGAGACATCAAATATGATCCAAGGAACCATAAGAAACGCTACGAAATGATCAAGTTACATTTTTTGGCATTTTATGGCAATTAAACTGGAATTCCGCCAGTCGAGCTTGTATTATCGCCTGCCATGGTCAGGGCCGAACGCCTTGGTACGGACCCGATACCGGATCTCATGATATTTGTCCAGGACAGAAAATACGACCCAAGGAACCACAACCAACGCTTCGAAATGATCAAGTCATATTTTTTGGCATTTTATGGCAATTAAACAAGAATTCCGCCAATCATGTATGTATTATCGCCTGCCATAGTCCAGGCCGGATGCTTTGGTACGGAGCCGGTACTAGATAGCATGATATTTGTTCGGGACATTAAATACGACCCAAGGAACCATAACACACACTTCGAAATGATCAAGTTACATTTTTTGGCATTTTATGGAAATTAAATTGGAATTCCGCCAGTCATGTCGGTATTATCGCCTACCATGGTCCAGGCCAGACGCCTTGGTACGGAGACGGTACCGGATCGCATGATATTTGTCCTGGACAGAAAATACGACCCAAGGAACCATAACCAAGGCTTCATAATGATTAAGTTACAATTTTTGGAATTTTATGGCAATTGAACTGTAATTCCGCCAGTCGTGCCTGTATTATCTCCATCCATTGTCCAGGTCGGACGGCTTGGTACAGATCCAGCACCGGATCGCATGATATTTGTTCGGGACATCAAATATGACCCAAGGAACCATAACCAACACTTGGAAATGATAATTTACATTTTTTGGCATTTTATGGTAATTAAACTGGAATTCGGCCAGTCATGCGTGTATTATAGCCCACCATGGTCCCAGACCGGACGCCTTGGTATGGAGCTAGTACCAGATCGCATAATATTTGTCTGGGACATCAAATACGACCCAAGGAACCAAAACCAATTCTTCGAAATGATAAAGTCACATTTTTGGCATTTTATGGCAATTAAATTGGAATTTCGCTAGTCGTGCTTGTATTATCACCTGCCATGGTCCAGGCTGGACGCCTTAGAACGGAACCGGTATCATATAGCATGATATTTGTCCGGGACAATAAATACGACCCAAGGGACCATAACACACGCTTCGAAATGATCAAGTTACATTTTTTGGCATTTTATGGCAATTAAACTGGAATTCCGCCAATCGTGCCTGTATTATCTCCTGCCATGGTCCAGGTCGGACACCTTGGTACGGAGCCAGTACCGGAATGCATGATACTTGTCCGGGACATCAAATACGACCCAAGGAACCATAACCAACGTTTCTAAATGATTAAGCTTCATTTTTTGGCATTTTATAGTAATTAAACCGAAATTCCGCCAGTCGTGCCTGTATTATTACCTCCCATGGTCCAGGCTGGACGTCTTGGTATGGAGCCGGTACCGAATCACATGATATTTTTCCGAGACATCAAATATGACCCAAGGAACCATGACCAGTGCTTCGAAATGATCAAGTTAAATTTTTTGGAATTTTATGGCAATTAAACTAGAATTACGCCAGTCGTGCCTGTATTATCGCCTGTCGTGGTCCAAGCCGGACTCCTTAGTACGGAGCCGGTACTAGATCACATGATATTTGTACGGGACATCAAATATGACCCAAGAAACAAAAACCAACGCTTCAAAATGATCAATTTGCATTTTTTGGCATTTTATGGAAATTAAATTGGAATTCCGCCAGTCATGCCTGTATTATCGCTTGCCATGGTCCAGGCCGGACACCTTGGTACGGAGCCGGTACAGGATCGCATGATATTTGCTCCGGACAGCAAATACGACCCAAGGAACCATAACAAAGGCTTCAAAATGATCAATTTACATTTTTTGGCATTTTATGGCAATTAAATTGGAATACCGCCAGTCGTGCCTGTATAATCGCCTGCCATGGTCCAGACCGGATACCTTGGTATGGAGCCTATACCAGATTGCATGATATTTGTCTGGGACATCAAATACGACCTTAGGAACCATAACCAATGCTTCGAAATGATCAAGTTACATTTTTCGGCATTTTATGACAATGAAACTAGAATTTCGCTAGTCGTGCTTGTATTATCGCCTGTCATAGTCCAAGCCGGACGCCTTTGGTATGGAGCCGGTACCAGATAGAATGATACTTGTCCAGGACATCAAATACGACCCAAGGAACCATAACTAATTCTTCGAAATGATCAAGTTAATATTTTTGGAATTTTATGGTAATTAAACTGGAATTCCGCTAGTCGTGCCTGTATTATCGCCTGCCATGGTCCAGGACGGACGCCTTGGTACAGAGAAGGTACCGGATCACATGATATTTTACGGGACATCAAATACGACCCAAGGAACCATAACCAATGCTTCAAAATGATCAATTTTTTGGCATTTTATAGTAATTAAACCGAAATTCCTCCAGTCGTACCTGTATTATTGCCTGCCATGGTCCAAGCTGGACGTCTTGGTACGGAGCCGGTACCGAATCACATGATATTTGTCTGGGACATCAAATACGACCTTAGTAACCATAACCAATGCTTCGAAATGATCAAGTTACATTTTTCGGCATTTTATGAAAATGAAACTGGAATTTCGCTACTCGTGCCTGTATTATCGCCTGCCATAGTCCAGGACGGACGCCTTGGTACGGAGTCAGTACCAGATAGCATGATATTTGTTAGGGACATCAAATACGACCGAAGGAACCATAACCAATGCTTCGAATTTATCAAGTTACATTTTTTGGCATTTGATGGACATTAAACTTGAATTCCGCCAATCGTGCCCGTATTATCGCCTGCCATGGTCCAGGCCGGACGCCTAGGTACTGATCCGGTACCCGATCACATGATATTTCTCTGGAACATCATATACGACCCAAGAAACCATAACCAACACTTCGAAATGATCAAGTTACATTTTTTTAGCATTTTGTGGCAATTAAATTGGAATTCTGCCAGTCGTGACTGTATTATCGCCTGCCATGGTCCAGGCTGGACGTCGTGGTACGGAGCCGGTACCGGATCGCATGATATTTGTCTGAGACATCAAATACGACCTTAGGAACCATAACCAATGCTTCAAAATCATCAAGTTATATTTTTCGGCATTTTATGAAAATGAAACTGGAATTTCGCTACGCGTGCCTGTATTATCGCCTGCCATAGTCCAGGCCGGACGCCTTGGTACGGAGTCGGTACCAGATAGCATGATACTTTTTCGGGACATCAAATACGACTGAAGGAACCATAACCAATGCTTCGAATTGATCAAGTTACATTTTTTGGCATTTGATGGACATTAAACTGGAATTCCGCCAGTCGTGCCTATATCTTCGCTTGCCATGGTCCAGACCGGATGCCTTGATACGGTGCCGGTACCGGATCGCATGATATTTTTTTGGGACGTCAAATATGACCCAAGGAACCATAACCAATGCTTCAAAATGATCAAGTTTCTTTTTTACGCATTTTATAGTAATTAAACTGAAATTCCGCCAGTCGTGCCTGTATTATTGCCTGCCATGGTCCAGGCTGGACGTCTTGGTACGGAGCCGGAACCGGATCGCATGATATTTGTCCGAGACGTCAAATACGACCCAAGGAACCATAACCAATGTTTCAAAATTACCAAGTTACATTTTTTGGCAATTAAACTGGAATTCCGCCAGTCGTGCCTGTATTATCGCCTGCCATGGTCCACGTCGGACGCCTTGGTACGGAGCCGGTACCGAAATGCATGATATTTTTCTGGGACATTAAATATGACCCAAGGAACCATAACCAGTGCTTCGAAATGATCAAGTTACATTTTTTGGCATTTTATGGTAATTAAACTGGAATTCCGTCAGTCGTGCCTGTATTATTGCATACCATGATTAATGCCAGACGCCTTGGTACGGAGCCGGTACCGGATCTCATGATATTTTTTCGGGACATGAAATACGACCCAAGGAACCATAAAAACCGCATCGAAATGATTAAGTTGCATTTTTTGGCATTTTATAGTAATTAAACCGAAATTCCATCAGTCGTGCCTCTATTATCGCTTGCCATGGTCCAAGATGGACTCCTTGGTGCGAAGCCGGTATCGGATCACACGATATTTGTACAAGACATTAAATAGGACCTAAGGAACAAAAACCAACGCTTCGAAATGATCAAGTTACATTTTTTGGCATTTTATGGAAATTAAATTGGAATTCCGCCGGTCATGCCTGTATTATCGCCTGCCATGGTCCAGGCCGGACTCCTTGGTACGGAGCCGGTACTGGATCACATGATATTTATCCGGGACCTCAAATAGGATCCAAGGATATTTTTCCCGGACAGCAAATACGACCCAAGGAACCATAACCAAGGCTTAAAAATGATCAAGATACATTTTTTGTCATTTTATGGCAATTAAATTGGAATTCCGCGAGGCGTGCCTCTATTATCGGCTGCCATGGTCCAAGTCAGATACCTTGGTATGGANAGTCGTGCCTGTATTATCGCATGCCATGGTCCAGGCCGGATACCTTGGTACGGAGCCGGTACCGGATCGCATAATATTTGTCTGATACATCAAATACGACCCAAGGAACCATCACAAGTGCTTCGAAATGATTAAGTTACATTTTTTGTCATTTTATGGCAATTAAATTGGAATTCCGCCAGTCATGCCTGTATTATCGCCTGCCATGGTCCAGGCCGGACACCTTGGTACGGAGCCGGTACCGGATCGCATGATATTTTTCCCGGACAGCAAATACGACCCAAGGAATAATAACCAAGTCTTTGAAATGATCAAGTTACATTTTTTGGCATTTTATGGCAATTAAATTGGAATTCCGCCAGTCATGCCTATATTATCGCCTGCCATGCTCAAAGTCGGACAACTTGGTACGGAGCCAGTACCCGATCGCATGATATTTGTCCTGGACAGTAAATACGACCCACGGAACCATAACCAAGGCTTTGAAATGATCAAGTTATATTTTGTGGTATTTTATGGCAATTAAATTGGAATTCCGCTAGTTGTGCCTGTATTATCGCCTGCCATGGTCCAGGCCGGATACCTTGGTACGGAGCCGGTACCGGATTGCATGATTAAACTGAAATTTTATTATGGCATTTTATAGTAATTAAACCGAAATTTTGTCAGTCGTGACTGAATTATCGCCTGCCATGGTCCAGGCTGGACGTCTTGGTATGGAGCCGGTAGCGAATCGCATGATATTTGTCCGAGACATGAAATACGACCCAAGGAACATTAACCAATGCTTCGAAATGATCAAGTTACATGTTTTTGGATTTTATGGCAATTGAACTGGAATTCCGCTAGTCGTGCCTGTATTATCGCCTGCCATGGTCCAGGCCGGACATTTTCGTATAGAGCCGGTACCGGATCACATGATATTTTTATGGGACGTCAAATAGGACCCAAGGAACAACAATCAATGCTTCTAAATGATCAAGTTACATTTTTTTGGTATTTTATGGAAATTAAATTGGAATTCTGCCAGTTACGCCTGTGTTATCACCTGCCATGGTCCAGGCCGGAGATCTANATTTGTCTTGGACAACAAATACGACCCATGAAACCATAACCAACGCTTCGAAATGATCAAGTTACATTTTTTGGCATTTTATGGCAATTAAATTGGAATTCTGCCAGTCGTGCCTGTATTATCGCCTGCCATCGTCCAGGACGGATACCTTGGTACGGAGCCGGTACCGGATTGCATGATATTTGTCTGGTACATTTACAACCTTAGGAACCATAACAAAAGCTTCGAAATGATCAAGTTACATTTTTCGGCATTTTATGAAAATAAATCTAGAATTCCGCCAGTCGTGCCTTTATTATCGCCTGCCATGGTCCAGGCCGGACGTCTTGGTACGGAGCCGGTACCGGATTGCATGATATTTTTACGGGACATCGAATACGACTCAAGGAACCACAACCAATGCTTCGAAATGATCAAGTTACATTTTTTGGCATTTTATGGCAATTAAATTGGAATTCTGCCAGTCGTGGCCTGTATTATCGCCTGCCATGGTCCAGGCCGGAGATCTAGGTACGGAGCCGGTACCGGATTGCATGATATTTTTACGGGACATCGAATACGACTCAAGGAACCACAACCAATGCTTCGAAATGATCAAGTTACATTTTTTGGCATTTTATGGCAATTAAATTGGAATTCTGCCAGTCGTGGCCTGTATTATCGCCTGCCATGGTCCAAGCCGCACGCCTTCGTACGGAGCCGATCCCGGATCACATGATATTTGTTCGGGACAGCAAATACGTCCCAATGAACTATAACCAAGGCTTTGAAATGATCAAGTTACATTTTTTGGCATTTTATGGCAATTAAATTGGAATTCCGCCAGTCGTGCCTGTATTATCGCCTGCCATGGTCCAGGCCGGATGCGTTGGTATGGAGCCGGTACCAGATCGCCTGATATTTTTCCGGGATATCAAATACGATCTTAGGAACCATAACTAACGCTTCGAAATGATCAAGTTACTTTTTTTGGCATTTTATGACAATGAAACTGGAATTCCGCCAGTCGTGCTTGTATTATTGCGTGCCATGGTCCAGGCCTGACACCTGGTACGGAGCCGGTACCGGATGACATGATATTTTTCTGGGATATCAAATACGACCCAAGGAACCATAAACAACAATTCAAAATGATAAAGTTACATTTTTTGACATTTTATGGCAATTAAACTGGAATTATGCCAATCGTGCATGTATTATCGCCTGCCATGGTCCATGCCAGAAGCCTTGGTACGGAGCCGGTTCCGGATAACATTATATTNAAATACGACCTTAGGAACCATAACCAAGGCTTAGAAATGATCAAGTTACATTTTTTGGCATTTTATGGCAATGAAACGTGAATTCCGCTAGTCGTGGTTGTATTATCGCCTGCCATTGTCCAGGATGGATGCCTTGGTACGGAGCCAGTACCAGATTGCATGATATTTTTCCGCGACATCAAATACGACCCATGGAACCATAACCAATGCTTCAAAATGATCAAGTTACAGTTTTTGGCATTTTATGGAAATTAAGCTGGAATTCCGCTAGTCGAGCATGTATTATCGCCTGCCATGGTCCAGGTCGGACGCCTTGGTACGAAGCCGGTACCGGATCGCATGATATTTGTCTGGGACATCAAATATGACCCAAGGAACCATATACAATGCATCGAAATGATCAAGTTACACTTTTTGGCATTTTATGGCAATTAAACTGGGATTCCGCCAGTCGTGTCTGTATTATCGCCTGCCATGGTCCAGGCCGGACGCCTAGGTACGGAGCCTATACCGGATCGTATGATATTTGTACGGGACATCAAATACGACCTTAGGAACCATAACCAACGCTTCGAAATGATCAATTTACATTTTTTGGTATCTTATGACAATGAAACTCGAATTAGGCCAGTCGTGCCAATATTATCGCCTGCCATGGTCCAGACCAAACACCTTGGTACAGAACCGGTACCAGATTGCATGATATTTGTCCGGGACATCAAATAAGACCCATGGAACCATAACCAATGCTTCGAAATTATCAAGTTACATTTTTTGGCACTTTTTTGCAATTAAACTCCAATTCCGCTAGTCGTGCCTGTATTATGGTCTGCCATGGTCCAGGCCGGACGCCTTAGTATTGAGCTAGTACCCAATTGCATGATATTTCTTCGGGACATCAAATACGACCCAAGGAACCCTAACCAACGCTTCGAAATGATCAAGTTACATTTTTTAGCATTTTGTTGCAATTAAACTGGTATTCCGCCAGTCGTCCCTGTATTTTCGCCTGCCATGGTCCAGGCCGGTTGGCTTGATACAGAGCCGGTACCGAATCGCATGATATTTTTCCGGGACACCAAATACCACCCAAGGAACCACATACAATGCTTCGAAATGATCAAGTTATATTTTTTGGAATTCTATGGAAATTAAACTGGAATTCTGCCAGTCGTGCCTATATTATTGTCTGCCAAAATTCAGGCCGGACGCCTTGGTACGGAGCCGGTACCGGATTACATAATATTTGTCCGGGACATCAAATACGACCCAAGGAACCATAACAACCGCTTCGAAATTATCAAGTTACATATTTTGGCATTTTATGGCGATTAAACTGGAATTCCAACAATTGTGCCTGTATTATCGTCTGCCATGGTCTAGGCCGACGCCTTTGTACGGAGCCGGTACCGAATTGCATGATATTTTTCCGGCACATCAAATACGACCCAAGGAACCATAACCAACGCTTAGAAATGACCAAGTTACATTTTTTGGCATTTTATGGAAATTAAACTGGAATTCCTCTAGTCGTGTATGTATTATCGCATGCCATGGTCCAGGCTGGACGCCTTGGTACGAAGCCGGTATCGAACCACATGATATTTGTCCGGGACATCAAATATGACCCAAGGAACCATAACCAACACATCGAAATGATCAAGTTACATTTTTTGGCATTTTATGGCAATTAAACTAGGATTCCGCCAGTCGTGTCTGTATGATCGCCTGCATGGTCCAAGCCGCACGCCTAGGTACGGAGCCGATACCGGATCGCATGATATTTGTACGGGACATTAAATAGGACCTTAGTAACCATAACCAATGCTTCGAAATGATCAAGTTACATTTTTTGGCATCTTATGACAATGAAACTCGAATTCGGCGAGTCGTGCCAATATTATCGCCTGCCATGGTCCAGACCAAACGCCTTGGTACAGAGCCGGTACCAGATTGCATGATATTTGTGCGGGACATAAAATAAGACCCATGGAACCATAACCAATGCTTCGAAATGATCAAGTTACATTTTTTGGCAATTAAACTGGAATTCCGCTAGTCGTGCCTGTATTATCGCCTGCCATGGTCCAGGTCGGTTGGCTTGATATGGAGCTAGTACCGGATCGCATGATATTTGTCTAGGACAGCAAATACGACCCAAGGAACCACAACCAGCGCTTCGAAATGATCAGGTTACATTTTTTTGGCATTCTATGGCAATTAAACTGGAATTTCGCCAGTCGTGCCTATATTATTGTCTGCCATGGTTCAAGTCGGACGCCTTGGTACGGAGCCGGTACCGGATAGCATGATATTTGTCCGGGACATCAAATACGACCCAAGGAACCATAACGAACTCTTAGAAATGATCAAATTACATTTTTGGCATCTTATGGAAATTAAACTAGAATTCTTCCAGTCGTGCCTGGATTATCGCCGGCCATGGTCCAGGCTGGACGCCTTTGTACGAAGACGGTACCGGATCGCATGATATTTGTCTGGGACATCAAATATGACCCAAGGAACCATAACGAACGCTTAGAAATGATCAAATTATATTTTTTGGCATTTTATGGAAATTAAATTTGAATTCCGCCAGTCGTGCCTGTATTATCGCCTGCCATGGTCCAGGCCGGATGCCTTGATACGGAGTCGGTACCGGATCGCATGATATTTTTTTGGGACATCAAATACGACCTTAGGAACCATAACCAACGCTTCAAAATGATCAAGTTATATTTTTTGGCATTTTATGACAATGAAACTACAATTCCGCTACTCGTGACTATATTATCGCTTGCCATGGTCCAGGACGGACGCCTTGGTATGGAGTCGGTACCAGATCACATGTTATTTATCCGGGACATGAAATACGACCTTAGGAACTATAACCAACGCTTCGAAATGATAAAGATACAATTTTTGGCATTTTATGACAATGAAATTGGAATTCCGCGAGTCGTGCGTGTATTATCGCCTGCCATGGTCCAGGCCGAACGCCTTGGTACAGAGCCGGTACCCAAACACATGCTATTTCTTTAGGACATCAAATACGACCCAAAGAACCATAACCATTGCTTAGAAATGATCAAGTTACATTTTTTGGCATTTTATGTAAATTAAACTAGAATTCCGCTAGTCGTGTNAATTCCGCCAGTCGTGCCTGTATTATCGCCTGCCATGGTCCAGGCCGGACGCCTTGGTACGAAGCCGGTATCGGATCCCATGAAATTTTTTCGGGACATAAAATATGACCCAAAGAACCATAACCAACGCTTCAAAGTAATCAAGTTACATCTTTTAGCATTTTATGGCAATTAAACTGGAATTCTGCCAATCGTGCCTGTATAATCGCCTGCAATGGTCCAGGCCGGACGCCTTGGTATGGAGCCGGTACCCGATCGTATGATATTTCTCCGGGACATAAAATACGACCCAATGAACCATAACCAACACTTCGAAATGATCAAGTTACATTTTTTTGCATTCTATGGCAATTAGACTGGAGTTTTGCCAGTCGTGCCTGTATTATTGCCTGCTATGGTCCAGGCCGGGCGCCTTGGTATGGAGCCGGTACCGGATCACATGATATTTTTCCGGGACAGCAAATACGACCCAAGGAATCATAACCAATGCTTCGAAATAATGAAGTTACATTTTTTAGCATTTTATGGAAATTAAACGTGATTTCTGCCAGTCGTGCTTGTATTATCGCCTGTCATGGTCCAGGCCGGACGCCTTTGTACGGAGCTGGTACCGGATTGCATGATATTTGTCCGGGACAGCAAATACGACCCAAGGAACCATAATCAAGGCTTCGAAATGACCAAGTTACATTTTTTGGCATTTTATGGGAATTAAATTTGAATTCTGCCAGGCGTGCCTGTATTATCGCCTGCCATGGTCCAGGCCGGATGCCTTGATACGGAGCCGCTACCAAATTGCATGATATTTGTTCGGGACATCAAATACGACCTTAGGGACCATAACCAATGATTCGAAATGATCATGTTAGATTTTTTTGTATTTTATGACAACGAAACTGGAATTCCGCTAGTCCGGCCTATATAATCGCCTGCCATGGTCCAGGCCGGACGCGTTGGTATGGAGCCGGTACCGGATAACATGGTACTTGTCTGGGACATCAAATACGACCCAAGGAACCATAACCAACACTTCGAAATGATCAATTTACAATTTTTGGCCTTTTATGGCAATTAAACTGGAATTCTTCCAGTCGTGCCTGTATTATCGCCTGCCATGGTCTAAGCCGGAAAACTTGGTACGGTGCCGATACCGGATCACATGATATTTGTCCGGGACAGCAAATACGACCCAAGGAACCATAACGAACGCTTCGAAATGATCAAGTTACATTTTTTGGCATTTTATGGCAATTATACTGGAATTCCGCCAGTCGTGCCTGTATTATCGCCTGCCATGGTCCAGGCCGGAGGCCTTGGTACGGAGCCGGTACCGGATCGCATGATATTTTTTCGGGACATCAAATACGACCCAAGGAACCATAACCAACGCTTCGAAATGATCAAGTTACATTTTTTGGCATTTTATTTCAATTAAACTGGAATTCCGCAAGTCGTGCATGTATTATCGCCTGCCATAGTCCAGGCCGGACGCCTTGGTACAAAGCCGGTACCGGATCACATGATATTTTTTCGGGACATCAAATACGACCCAAGGAACCATAACCAATGCTTCAAAATGATCAAGTTAATTTTGTGCCATTTTATGGCAATTAAACTGGAATTCCGCCAATCGTGCATGTATTATTGCCTGCCATGGTCCAGGCCGGACGCCTTCGTACGGAGCCGGTACCCGATCATATGATATTTTTCCAGGATATCAAATACAACCCAAGGAACCATAACCAATGCTTTGAAATGATCAAGTTACATTTTTTGGAATTTTATGGAAATTAAACTAGAATTCTGCTAGTCGTGCCTGTATTATTGCATGCCATGGTCCAGGACGGACGCATTAGTACGTAGCTGGTATCGGATTACATGATATTCTTACGGGAAATCAAATACAACTCAATTAACCACAACCAACGCTTCAAAATGATCAAGTTACATGTTTTGGCATTTTATTGCAATTAAACTAGAATTCTGCTTGGCGTGCCTGTATTATCGCCTGCCATGGTCCAAGCCGCACGCCTTGGTACGGAGCCGATACTGGATCACATGATATTTGATCGGGAGACAAAATACGACCCAAGGAACCATAACCAAGGCTTCGAAATGATCAAGTTACATTTTTTGGCATTTTATGGCAATTAAATTGGAATTCTGCCAGTCGTGCCTGTATTATCGCCTGCCATGGTCCAGGCCGGATGCGTTGGTATGGAGCCGGTACTAGATCACATGATATTTGTCCGGGACATCAAATACAATCTTTGGAACCATAACCAACGCTTCGAAATGATCAAGTTACATTGGCATTTTATGGCAATTTAACTGCAATTCCCCTAACCGTGCATGTATTATCGCCTGCCATGGTCCAGGCCGGACGCATTATGGAACCGGTACAGGATCGCATGATATTTGTCTGGGACATTAAATACGACCTTAGGAACCATAACCAACGCTTCAAAATGATCAAGTTACATTTTTTGGCATTTTATGGCAATTAAACTGGAATTCCGCCAGTCGTGAATGTGTTATCGCCTGCCATGGCCCAGGTTGGATGCCTTGGTATGGAACCAGTACCGGATCGCATGATAATCTTCCGAGACATCAAATATGACCCAAGGAACCATAACCAACACCTCGAAATGATCAAGTCACATTTTTTTTATATTTATGGCAATTAAACTTGAATTCCACCAGTCGTGACTGTATTATCGCTTGCCATGGTCCAGACCAGACGCCTTGGTACGGAGCCGGTACTGGACCGCATGATATTTGTTTGGACATCAAATACCACCCAAGGAACCATAACCAGCGCTTCGAAATGATCAAGTTAAATTTTTTGGCATTTTATGGCAATTAAACTGGAATTCCGCCAATCGTGCATGTATTATTGCCTGCCATGGTCCAGGCCGGACGTCTTGGTACGGAGCCGGTACCCGATCATATGATATTTCTCTGGGACATCAAATATGACCCAAGGAACCATAACCAGCGCTTCGAAATGATCAAGTTAAATTTTTTGGCATTTTATGGCAATTAAACTGGAATTCCGCCAATCGTGCATGTATTATTGCCTGCCATGGTCCAGGCCGGACGCATTGGTACGGAGCCGGTACCGGATTGCATGATATTTTTACATGACGTCAAATAAGACTCAAGGAACCACAACCAACACTTTGAAATGATCAAGTTATATTTTTTAGCATTTTATGGCAATTAAACTAGAATTCCGCTAGTCGTGCCTGTATTATCGCTTGCCATGGTCCAAGTCGCACGCCTTGGTAAATAGCCGATACCGAATCGCATGATATTTGTTCGGCACAGCAAATACAACCCAAGGAACCATAACCAAGGCTTTGAAATGATCAAGTTACATTCTTTGGCATTTCATGGCAATTAAATTGTAATTTCGCCAGTCGTGCCTATATTATCGCCTGCCATGGTCCACGCCGGATGCGTTGGTATGGAGCCGATGGCAGATCGCATGATATCTGTCCGGGACATCAAATATGATCTTAGGAACCATAACCAACGCTTCGAAATGATCAAGTTACATTTTTTGGCATTTTATGGCAATTAAACTGGAATTCCGCCAACCGTGCCTTTATTATCGCCTGCCATGGTCCAGGACGGACGCATTGGTACGGAACCGGTACCGGTACCGAATGGCATGATCTTTGTCTGGATCATTAAATACGACCTTAGGAACCATAATCAACGCTTCGAAATGATCAAGTTACATTTTTTGGCATTTTATGGCAATTAAACTGGAATTCCGCCAGTCGTGCATGTATTATCACCTGCCATGGTCCAGGCTAGACGCCTTGGTACAGAACTGATACCGTATCGCATGATATTTTTCCGGGGCATCAAATATGACCCAAGGAACCATAACCGATGCTTCGAAATGATCAAGTTACATTTTTTTGAACTTTATGGCAATTAAACTGGAATTCCGACAGTCGTGCCTATATTATCGTCTGCCATGGTCCAGACCGGACACCTTGGTACGGAGCCAGTATCGGATCCCATGATATTTGTCCGGGACATCAAATACTATCAAAGGAACCATAACCAACGCTTAAAAATAATCAATTTACATTTTTTGGAATTTTATGGCAATTAAACTGGAATTCCGCAAGTCGTGCGTGTATTATCACCTGCCATGGTCCTGACCGGACGCCTTGGTACCTAGCTAGTACCGGATCGCATGATATTTTTCCGCGACATCAAATATGACCCAAGGAACCACAACAAACGCTTTGAAATGATGAAGTTACATTTTTTGTCATTTTATGGAAATTAAACTGGAATTCCGCCAGTCGTGCCTGTATTAGCACCTACCATGGTCCAGGCTGGACGCCTTGGTGCGGAGCCGATACCGGATTGCAAGATGTTTGTGAGGGACAGAAAATACTACCCAAGGAACCATAACCAACGCTTCGAAATGATCAAGTTACAATTTTTTCCATTTTACGGCAATTAAACTGGAATTCCGCCAGTCGTGCCTGTATTATCGCCTGTCATGGTCCAGGCCGGATGCCTTGGTACGGAGCCGGTACAGGATCGTATGTTTTTTGTCTGGTACAGCAAATACGACCCAAGGAACCATAACATACGCTTCAAAATGATTAAGTTACATTTTTTGGCATTTTATGGCAATTAAATTGGAATTCCGCGAGTCGTGTCTCTATTATCGCCTGCCATGGTCTAGGTCGAACGCCTTGGTATAGAGCCGGTACCGGATAGCATGATATTCTTCCGGGACATCAAATACGACCCAAGGAACCATAACCAATGCTTCGAAATGATCAACTTACATTTTTGGCATTTTATGGAAATTAAACTTGAATTCCGCGAGTCGTGCATGTAATATCGCCCGCCATGGTCCAGGCCGGACGCCTTGGTACGAAGCCGGTATCGGATCACATTATAATTGTCCGGTATATCAAATACGACCCAAGGAACCATAACCAACGCTTCGAAATGATCAAGTTACATTTTTGTCATTTTATGGCAATTAAACTGGAATTCCGCCAGTCGTGCATGTATTATCCCCCGCCATGGTCCAAGTCGGACGCCTTGGTACGAAGCCGGTATCGGATCACATTATAATTGTCCGGTATATCGAATACGACCCAAGGAACCATAACCAATGCTTCGAAATGATGAAGTTATATTTTTCCGAATTTTATGGCAAATTAAACTGGAAATCCGCTAGTCGTGCTTATATTATCGCCTGCCATGTTCCAGACCGGACGCCTTGGTACGAATCCGGTATCGGATCGCATGATAGTTGTTCGAGACAGAAAATACGACCCAAGGAACCATAACCAACACTTCGTAATGATCAAGTTATATTTTTGGGCATTTTATGACAATTAAACTGGAATTTCGCCAGTCGTGCCTATATTATCGCCTGCCATGGTCCAGACCGGACGTCTTGGTACGAATCCGGTACCGGATCGCATGATATTTGTCCGGGATAGAAACTACGACCCAAGGAACCATAACCAACACTTCGAAATGATCAAGTTATATTTTTTGGCATTTTATGACAATTAAACTGGAATTTCGCCTGTCGTGCCTGTATTATCACCATCCATGGTCCAGGCCGGACGCCTTTGTATGGAGCGTGTACCGGATCACATGATATTTGTCCGGGAAATCAAATATGACCCAAGGAACCATAACCAATGCTTTGAAATGATCAATTTACATTTTTTTGCATTTTATGGCAATTAAACTGGAATTCCGCCAATCGTGCCTGTATTATCGCCTGCCATGGTCCAGGCTGGACGCTTTGGTACGGAGACCGTACCGGATAACAAGATATTTGTCAGGGACATAAAATACTACCCAAGGAACCATAACATACGCTTTGAAATGATTAAGTTACATTTTTTGGCATTTTATGGCAATTAAATTGGAATTTCGCGAGTC
>ML438238.1:0-65624 GCA_005239525.1 Nicotiana knightiana | reverse complement strand
CGGCCGACTATAGCGCGGCTCGGTAGAGTAAAATAGATACATATATATATATATATATATATATAATACATGTAGGACTCATTGGAATCATGTTCTGAACCTTTCGGAGTGACGTAAGGTTGATATTCTCCGTACACGTTATTAGGACTAACTATTCATCAAGAATCTTATAAGAATCAAGAAGTACCAACAACATTGATAACATAAGAATAAGAGAAGCAACCTCAGCATGAATTGTTCCATAAGAAGAGAAACAATGTACGTACTGCTAGCTTCTAAGAGTAGAGTACCTTTGGAAGCTCGTTCATCGCATTATGTACAATCGGAGTTGTGCAAAAGAAGGAAAGGGATAGCCTCACATACCTTGTATATATACTTCCCAACCTCAAGCTATGCAAATGTAACGACTCCTTAATCTACAATAAGAGAAACGACACTATCGTTATCGTTTAAGTGTCGTAACTATTATGTATCGACCATAACATATTTTAAGATGAAACAGACAACATCTACCCTATATATATGGCTTCACACAAGTCAAAAAAATCACCAAACAACCCAAACAACATCATTAATAATCATATTGAGCCTCCCAAAATAGTCCACATAACCTAATCACTTCATACATAAGACGACCACCGTAGTAGCGCCAAACGATCCAAAAATGTTACGACGAACGACCACAACACCACCCTATATCTATATGGTGTTTCTACACATCCTTACTCCTCCAAAACTCCACAAAACAGTAGTAAAACACGCAGCCCAACAACAACACAAAACAATCCACAAAATAGTCTGATACAAGTGAATAACTCAAACTCACGGCTTCCGATCACCGTCCCGTGAGTTCTTACAAGTATAGAACGAATTACCATGAACTTACAGTAGAAAAAATGGATGAAAGAGATCAGTAAACTCAACTTACTTGTTGGATAACTCAGCCATTATCTTGGTTCTTCAAACTCTAGGTTTTACCCCCAATTAGAACTTGAAAGAGAGAGAAAATCAATTAGGGTTTGTGGATAATTTTTGGGAGGAAGCTTGCAGGGGTTTAGTTCTGGTTATTTGTGATATACAATGATGTTTATATTGCAGGAGATAAGATTTTAAATGGGCTCTTTGGTCGACCCGAAATTGCCTCTTTTTGGGCTCTCATTTAACCAAGTTGGTGACACACCTACTTGTCACCTAGTAGCCTATGCAGTCTCACAACAATGTCTATATCTCTCTACTCCGATGTTGTATTGATAAACGATTTAATGCGTTGAAAACTATACTCACAAATATTCAATTTGGTGGGTAGATCACCCTGTAATTCGAAGTATATTGGGAGAAAAACTTAGTAACATTTGACCTAAAGTTTAAATAAAATTNCCAAAAATACGGGTTACAACATCCTTGATTCGTTTAACTTCTAATACTTGTTAATCACCCTTATACACTCTTGTATCATTTAAGACCAATAAGATTAACTTCTTATCATATCAAAGGTAATGTCTTCTCAGATTTACGTCGACTAACTTATGGTATTAACCAACATACATGAATATGGGTTGTAACACCCTCCCCCCCTTAGGAACATTCGTCCTCGAATGTAAGGGTTTATGGGGGAGCCTAACTCATCGTGGATTCCAACGGACATTTCCGGTCGATTTTCCCCTATAAAATGGATACTAGCCAAACTTGCAAGCAGTTAAACCCAACGTATAGTCTCACAAGTCTATATCAAGCATTATGGATATGTACATTATCTGTATATTACCATTTTGTATTGAGGAAGAGTATTCTCAAGCTACTACTTACCTTATAGAGCCATTTCACCTTCTAATGCGTCATGCGTCCCCCCGGGATCCTCGTTATCTTGAATCTGGAACAAGTAAGGGTATTTAGACTTCATCTCCTCTTCTGCTTCCCATATAATTTCTTTCCTGTTCTTGTTCCTCCACAATACTTTGACGGAAGCTATATCCTTTGTTCTCAGCTTGCAGACTTGTCGATCTTATATAGCGACTGACACTTCTTCATATGATAGATCCTCTATAACTTGTACATCTTTGATAGGGATGACCCGAAAAGGGTCTCTAATATATTTCCTCAACATAGATACATGGAATACCGGGTGGACAAATTCCAATTCAGATGGCAATTCTAACTCATAAGCAACCTGTCCAATTCGTCGAAGAATTTTGTACAGACCGATATACCGCGGACTCAGCTTACCCTTCTTCCCAAAACGCGTAACACCCTTCATCGGCGAGATCCTAAGGAAAACCCAATCACCAACCTCAAGCTCCAGATCACGACGTCGAACATCAGAATAAGACTTTTGCCTGCTTTGCGCCGTCCTCAGCCGCTCTTGTATCAGTTTCACCTTCTCAATGGCTTGGTGAATAAAATCTAGCCCATATAGTTCTGTTTTACCGACTTCAAACCATCCAAGTGGTGATCTACATCTCCTCCCGTATAGTGCCTCGTACGGGGCCATTTTAATACTATAATGGTAGCTATTATTGTAGGAAAATTCTATGAGTGGAAGATGGTCATCCCAATTCCCCTTGAAATCCAGAACATATGTTCGTAGCATATCTTCAAGTGTTTGAATGGTACGTTCAGCCTGTCTGTCAGTTTGTGGATGGAATGCAGTACTGAAATTCCACTTGCGTGCCTAAACCTTTCGAAAAGACCTCCAAAAGTTAGCCAAAAATTTTGCTCCTCCGTCTGATATAATAGATACTGGAACAGCATGAAGCCTAACAATCTCCTTGATATACAACTTCGCATAATATTCAGCTGTGTAAGTTGTCTTAATTGGCAGAAAATGGATACATTTTGTAAGTCGGTCAACTATCACCCATATGGAGTCAAACTTATGATAAGAGCGAGGTAATCAAATAATGAAGTCCATATTAATCACCTCTCTTTTCCAGGTCGGAATCTCTATATTCTGAATCAATCCACTGGGTTTATGATGTTTGATTTTTTTACTTGTTGACAATTAGGACACTGGGATACAAATTCTGCAATAGACTTCTTCATGGTATCCCACTAATACTGCTCCTTAACATCATGATACATCTTTGTCGAGCCGGGATGGAAATATCGGGATTGATGAATCTCAATCATAATCTTCTCTCTCAACCCTGCCACATCAGGCACACATAACCGGCCCTGGTATCTTAGTGCCCCATCTGCTCTGAACTCAAAAGCCGTAATTTTACACTGGTGAATGCTCTCTCTCAATTGTACTAAGGTAGGATCTTCATATTGTCGTGCTTTTACCTCAGCTACCAAAGATGATTCTGATGTATTCTGTACAGTAACCCCTCCGTCATCAGAGTCTAACAATCTAATTCTCATATTGGCTAGCTGATGAATCTCTTTAGTCAACCCCTGTCTATCTGCCTCAATGTTTACTAAGCTTCCAACTGATTTACGAATAAGAGCGTCTGCCACAACATTGGCTTTACCAGGATGGTACAATATCTCGACATCGTAATCTTTCAGTAATTCAAGCCACCTACTATCCGATTTATCAACAACATCGGTATTCTGCCTCTGAGCCTGAGCAGCTACCAAGCTAGTCAATAACTGCACCACATTCCACATATCCTGGTCTGTAGGGCCAAACGGAGGAACTGGTGGTGCAAGGTGCCTCCTAATATCCTCTGGATGAGACGGAGTAGATGAGGTATGAGAGGCATCTCACCCTGAGCCTCACTTTGTCCTGCTCTGGCTTGAGGCACTTGACTGGTAGCCTCTCCCGAAGCTATATCAAGATGTCTACTAGTCTCTAGCTTCCTAGTCGAAGGCATCGCTGAAAGAAAACATGGTTAATATTAGATACGAACATTAAAGACTCAACTCTACGCACGATCTAGATTCAGGAAGAAGGTAACAACCCTAGATGTCATGTAGTCTCTTGATTATCAATGTGGAGCGCTACACATCCATGATCAAGACTCCAATAGACATGGCTCATAGACAACCCCTAGGACAGACTTGCTCTGATACCAAGTTTGTCACGGCCCAAACTGGAGGATCATGACTAGCACCCGGGCCATACTTGCCGAGCACCAACGTACATTTTATCTAACCTTCTTTATTATTTTTAAGGGCCGACGAGATCAATGTAAATGATAGATATGGATCATGAAAAATAAACAATAAAAGATAATGGCATGAACATATATCACATAGGATGACAAGACTGCTAGAAGCTACATATAAGGTACGAACTACGACCCTGCCATGAAAGACTATACAACAAAAATTAGCCAACAATGCATACCAAACTATACATGAGTCGACACCTGTCTATGAGCCTCTAAAGGAGCATAAGTGATGCAACATTTCCGGAATAGGGCCCCGACATACCCATAATATCTATAACAAAAATTCATACCAAGACCACGGCAAGTTCGGAGAAGGGATCTTGCCAATAACCGCTGAACTGGGAAGCCTACTGTGGTGGGGGAGCTGCATCAACCTGTCTATCAGGACCTGCAACACGACATGCAGCATCCACAAATAAAAAGGATGTCAGTACGAATAAAGTACTGACTATGTAAGGCAGGAAAGCATAAGTAAGAACAATAATGTAAACAGGGATAGAGTATATACAACCTCTAGCATCTGGGTACCTCTGAGGGATACTGACATGAAATGCGTGATACATACATGTATATACATAAACTTTTAAAACATACGCCTCTGTGGGCAACATCATCATCATATCGTACCCGGCCGTAATAGGCTCGATAAAACGTACCCGACTATGTGGAGCTCGGTAAAACCCTACTGATCAGTGGTTGCACAATAGGTGTCGTACCGGCCGACTATAGCGCGGCTCGGTAGAGTAGAATATATATATATATAATGCATGTAGGACTCATTGGAATCATATTCTGAACCTTTCAGAGTGACGTAAGGTCGATATTCTCCGTACACGTTATTAGGACTAACTCTTCATCAAGAATCTTATAAGAATCAGGAATTACCAACAACGTTGATAACATAAGAATAAGAGAAGCAACCTCAGCATGATTTGTTCCATAAGAAGGGAAACAATGTACTACTAGCTTCTAAGAGTAGAGTATCTTTAGAAGCTCGTTCATCGCATTATGTACAATCGGGGTCGTGCAAAATAAGGAAAGGGATAGCCTCACATACCTTGTATGTATACTTCCCAACCTTAAGCTATGCAAATGTCACGACTCCTTAATCTACAATAAGAGAAATGACACTATCGTTATCATTTAAGCGTCGTAACTATTATGTATCGACCATAGCATATTTTACGATGAAACGGACAGCATCTACCCTATATATATGAATTCACACAAGTCAAAACAATCACCAAACAGCCCAAACAACATCATTAATAATCATATTGAGCCTCCCAAAACAGTCCACACAACCTAATCACTTCATACATAAGACGACCACCGTAGTAGTGTCAAACGACTCGGAAATGTTACGACGAACAACAATACCACAACCCTAGATCTATATGTTGTTTCTACACACCCTTCCTCCTCCAAAACTCCACAAAACAGTAGTAAAACACGCAGCCCAACAGCAACACAAAACAGTCCACAAAACAGCCCGATACAAGTGAATAACTCAAACTCACGGCTTCCGATCACCGTATCGTGAGTTCTTACAAGTATAGAACGAATTACCATGGACTTACAAAAGAAAAAATGGATGAAAGAGATCATTAAACTCACCTTACTTTTTGGATAACTCAGCTCTTATCTTGGTTCTTCAAACCCTAGGTTTTACCCCTAATTAGAACTTGAAAGAGAGAGAAAATCAATTAGGGTTTGTGGATAATTTTTGGGAGGAAGCTTGCAGGGGTTTAGGTCTGGTTATTTGTAATATACAATGAGTTTTATATTGCAAGAGATAATACTTTAAATGGGATCTTTGGCCGACCCGAAATTTCCTCTTTTTGGGCTCTCATTTAACCAAGTAGGTGACACACCTACTTGTCACCTAGCAGCCTGTGCAGTCTCGCAACAATGCCTATATCTCTCTACTCCGATGTTGTATTGATAAACGGTTTAATGTGTTGTAAAATAGACTCATAGATATTCAATTTTGATAGGTATATCACCCCGTAATTCCAAGTAAATTGGGAGAAAAGCTTAGTAACATTTGACCTAAAGTTTAAATAAAATTATGAACATAAGTTGCAACACTTTTTGTCGACTTTTAAATCGTTTGACTTCAAGACTTATGATACGGATATTATATGATTCAAATAACTTAAAACACAACCTCTTGAGAATATTAAGCATCCCTAGGTTTACCCAAAAATACGGGTTACAACATCCTTAATTCGTTTAACTTCTAATACTTGTTAATCACCCTTATACACTCTTGTATCTTTTAAGACCAATAGGATTAACTTCTTATCATCTCAAAGGTAATATTTTATCAGATTTACGTTGACTAACTTATGGCATGAACCAACGTATGTGAATATGGGTTGTAACATGAGGTCCCCTCCGTACTCTAGACGAGATTGTCAGTGTCGTACGAGAAAACCAATGTCAAGAAAAATTGGGAGAACAATAATGTGAATTTAAAGAAAGATTGATTTCATTAATGAAAGCTATTATAAAAGAAGGCAACGCGGTGTTGAGTGAGAGAGACACCAGTACATAGAATTGCTTGCTAGAAAGTTTTGATTGCTTGATCCCCCTAATAATGCTTAAAAAAGATAAACCAAAGTTACAAGACTTGACCTAACTACGCTAGAGGAACATAATGAAAGTACATGGAATAAAAATACTCTATATTTACAATGGAAAGGACTTAGTTTTCTACAAGGTATAAACAGGTACGTTGTCAGCAACTGTATTTGGCATCACGATCTGCGCGAGCAGCATTGTCTGCGCACGCGGCGCTGTTGGCAGCTTGTTGCGGCGGGGCGCTAGGGAGGGATATTGGTGGAGCGACAGAGGCACATGCATGCTTGTCACTTGGCGCAGCGAAGACCACGAGGCCGTCCGTGGTGCTAGGCGTTAGGAGGCTTTCCAGGACGCCACGGGGCACGTCCAAGAGGTCATGGGGCATGGATGGAAAGCCGCCCATGACAATCTCTCCCACCTAAGTTGGTGACGTCCTCGGCGCCTTACTTGCAAAATAATCTTCAATTAGGCTCTTATAGGATTTGAGGTTTGTTTCCCTCTCCCAAGTATTCTCCTTTGCATCACACCCTTTCTACTTCACTAATAAATTTTGGTGATCCTTCCTTGAGGCATGAATAACCCGATCATCAAGAATAGCTTCAGCATGCCTTTTCCCGGTTGAATTGGGTCCTCGATACTGGGTATTGTGAGTTGTCTCCGTGAAGGATCCTCCGTGTCTTGCCGAAAATGTTTCAGAAGACTGACATGGAAGACGGGATGGATTTTCCACCAAGCTGGGGTATCCACCCGGTATGCAACTTTCCCAATGCGCCTTTCAATGGACAAAGGTCCAATGTATTTTTGCAATAGGCGAGGGTCATGGATACCTTCAAAAAAGTACCGCTTTGGGATTTTGACCATCACTTTGTCTTCTACTTGGTATTCAACAATGCGACGATTCTGATCAGCATGCCTCTTCATCTGCTTTTGGGCTTTGAGAAGATAGCTCTGCACTATCTCCAAATTTCGCTTCCATTCTTTTGAGAAGCTAGCATCACGAGGATATTTTGACATGTTTGGTGCATTCACGGAGTGTGGGAGTAGCGGTTGCTGTCCGGTAACAATTTCAAAAGTGCTTTTGTTCGTACTAGAGCTCTTTTGTGAATTGAAACACAATTGAGCAGCATCCAGAAGCTTCACCCAATTCTTTTGCTATACGGTAACAAAGTGGCAGAGAAGTTCCTCCAACATACCATTGAACCACTCCGTCTCGCCATCAGATTGCGGATGAAAACTTGAGCTATGACACAATTTTGACCTGAGGCACTTAAATAGTTGCGTCCAAAAAATGCTAGTGAAGCGTGAATCGCAATCACTAACGATGTATTTGGGCAGACCCCAATATTTGACGACATGAGAGAAAAAGAGTCGAACTGTATCTTCTGCTGATATATATTGAGGTGCTGCAATAAATGTGGCTACTTGGAAAATCGATCCACCACAACCAAGATAGTTGTGAGATCTCCGACCTTGGGCAATCCAGTGATGAAATCCAGAGATACGCTTTCCCAAGGTCTCTTTGGAATAGCTAGTGGTTCCAAGAGTCCCGCTTGTGCCAAGCGGTCGGACTTGTCCTTCTGGCATACTAGACAAGTCCTCACATACTGAGCGACGTCGTCGGCCATTTAAGGTCAATAATATGCACGGTGAAGTAATTCCATGGTGGGTTCTTCGCGGGGATGGCCGACCCACAGAGTATCATGACATTCCGCCAGAAGAGTTCTTCTCAGATCTCCTCCTTTAGGAACTTATAGTCGGTTCCCTTTTACCTTCAGGAAGCCATCCTCCATGTAGAACTTGCGAGTTTTGCCCTGTCCTACTAGATCAACCAAATACTGTGCAGTAGGATCCTTGATGAGTAGATCATGTATCTGGTCTTTTATGGTGGTAGCTACTTCTCTCCCCCTTAGGGTGGCGAGTAGGCACAATGATTCTAGGTCAGCTCTTCGACTGAGCACATCAACAACATGATTAGTCTTCCTACTTCGGTACTCCGTGTTGAAGTAAAATTCTGCTAGGAGTTCCTGCCACCGGGCCTGTCGGCCATTCAGCTTCGGCTGGGTCATGAAATGACTAACAACTGTGTTGTCTGTCTTGACTACGAACGGGGATCCCAGCAGATAATGCCTTTAAAGGCGTAAGCAATGAACGATAGCCAGTAGTTCTTTATCATGGGCGGCATAGCGTCGCTCTGCATCCTTCAGCTTCCGGCTCTCGTATGCTACGGGATGCCCGTCTTGTAGTAAGACCCCACCAAGAGCATAGTCGGAAGCATCTGTTTGTACCTCAAATGGCTTGTCCAAATCAGGAAGGGCCAAGACGGGGCTACTAGACATAGCCATTTTTAATATGTTCAAGGACTTCGCTCGCCTAGGACCCCAATACCAAGGCGTGACCTTCTTGAGGAGTTCTGTCAATGGCACTGCGATGAGGGAGTAATTCTTCACAAATCATCGATAAAAATTGCATAGGCCAAGGAACGCCCTCAAGGCGTGGATATCCTTGGGTGGCGGCCAATCTATGATGGTTTGGATCTTTTGCTAGTCCATCTTGATCCTCCCTTCCTCAATGACATGTCCGAGGAAGTCGATCTATTTTTGAGCAAAGGAGCACTTGGATAGCTTTGCTTATAATTCAAGCTCCCGCAATCGGTCTAGGACCTTCCGCAAGTGCTCCAGGTGTTCTTCCAATGTTTGGAACTAAACCACAATGTCATTCAAATAGACCACCACAAATTCTTCAATATACTCTCGAAAGACTTGGTTCATCAGGGTGCAAAATGTGGCTGGATCATTAGTCAAGCCGAACGACATAACTAGGAAGTCGAACGACCCATATCTTGTCACGCAGGTCATCTTGTGTTCATCGCCCTCAGCAATCCGGACTTGCCAATACCCTATCTTCAGGTTAATTTTCACGAACACCATTGCACTCCCCAATCTATCGAACAAGTCTGCCATGAGCGGAATAGGATACTTGTTCTTCACAGTGATTTTATTTAGAGCCCGATAATCCACACAGAGTCGTAAACTACCATCATGTTTCTTTTGGAAAAGCACAGGGGACCCATATGGGGACTTGGAGGGTACAATGATCCCTGTGTCTAGCATCTTCGTCAATTATCTCTGAAGCTCAGTAAGTTCGGGTTGTGACATTCTATAAGGTGCCGGGCAGGTGGCTTCGCACCCAGCACCAACTGAATCTCATGGTCCACAGTGCGCCTAGGCGGAAGTCGCTTTGGCATCTCCTGTGTCATGACGTCTTCAAATTCCAGTAGTAGCTTCTTTACGGGTGTAGGAATGGGACCTGATAAGCGTTCTACCTCTTCAATACATAGGATAGCCAGGAACGTAGGTTCATGTCTTTTGACTCATTCCTTCAACTGCAAGGCCGAGATGTTCTCAGCGGCCATTTTCATGGGCATGCACGGGATAATGTAGGGCTTGGCCCCGTTTGCTCCCATCATCAGAATCATGTACGCATATGGTACGGGCATGGTGTTGGTTTGCCTCAAGAATTCCATCCTGACTATCAACTCGAAGTCATCTATGATCACCACGCGCAAGTTGAACTTTCCTTCATAAGGACCCATCTTCACTGGTACTTCTTTGGCTATTCCACCCACTGGCTGAGGAGGTCAGTTGATAGCCTTGACATGACTTCTGCCCTTCCTTACAACTATACCAAGATGCTCCACCTGAGTTGAGGCCAAGTAGTTGTGGGTAGCACCTGTATCTATCATCGCCAGAATGGGCTTGCCATTTACCTTCAGTTCAACGAACATCAAGGTACTCTCTTGTTTAAGATGAGTCCCTTCATTCATCTTCTTTTTCCCTTTCTTGGTGATTGGGCAGGGGTCCTTTTTCTTATGGATACCAGCACTGGTTCTCGCTAATGCCTCAGAAATAGAACCAACAATTGCATTGAAGGCACCGACTGGTTCGGTCTGCTCCGCATCATCAGCTTCGTCATGCGTCCCATCATCATAAGCTTGATGGGCGTTCATCTGTGCATGTGGGCATTCATTATTCCAATGTGGACCACCGCCATGACGGCATCCTGATGGGGGGTTTTCTCTCCCGATCATTGTTGTTTGACGCAGCACTGTTGCTGCCTGAGGAAGGAGCCTTAGATTTGGCTGCACTCCGATCTCCCCCACTTCTCCTAGGGCCACCACTGTTAGGTTGGCCTCCTTTATATCCCGCTCGGACAAGCGGTTGTGGCCTATCCTTACGAATTTCCACTTGATAGTCCCCAAGGCATTTCGCTGCTTCGATTGCCTTGGGTAGGGTATCTACCCTTTGTCTTTGCAGCTCCATGCGGGCATAAGGTTTCAACCCGTCCAAGAATGTGAAGAGCTTGTCTTTGTCCCCCATGTCGCGGATGTTCAGCATGAGTGCAGAGAAATCTCACACGTAGTCCCGCACTTATTTGGTCTGGTGGAGCTCCCGTAGTTTTCTCGTTGCATTGTACTCAACATTTTCGGGGAAGCACTGTAGGTGTATGGCTGCTTTCAGTTCCGCCCATGTCTCCAGAGCATCTTCACTGGCCCTGATGGCTTCTTACTTCACCCGCCACCAGAGTTTAGCAACACCCTGAAGATACATGGCAGCAATTGCTACCTTCTTGGATTCTTTTAGGCCTCCCACGACATCGAAGTACTGCTCGATGTCGAAGAAGAAATTTTAAGCTTCTTTAGCATTCCGAGTTCTGCTGTATGGCTTTGGCTCAGGAATTTTCAGTTTTTGTGCCATGGGGGCCAGGTTCACATCACCCCCGATTTGATTTCCACCTCCTCGAAGCAAGCCTTGTAGAGCAGCATTAACAATATTGAGCTGGCCTGTCAAGTTGTCTATAGTATTCTACATGGAAGTCATCCTGTCTGCCTCTTGTGCCCTGTAGGCTAAATCCTCGGCACGCTCCTGTTGGAGGCCCTTGAATTTACAAAAAATTTCGGCTGCCTCAATAGCTGCCGTTTGCTGGTCTCCTTTAGAGTCGCGACTGATATTTTCTATGTCAACTTCGGCCTGGATCATTCTACGGTCCAGGTCATCCAACCTTTGCACTAGGCTAGTTTGTAGTTCAGGCACCGTATTTACGATGGGTCGTAATACGTCAACTATCTCTTTAAGGGACGCAATGCGGTCCCCATGATTCACCATGGTCAGAAATGGTGGTAATGGAAATGCGTTCCCTCGTCCGATGTCGAGCCTAGGCTCTAATACCAACTGTTACGCGACGTCTTCCTGAGATTCATTGGAAGGGCGCCGTAAGGCTAAGCAACTGATGTCAGTGCAGCTGATGTCCGCCAACTGAGATCTCCTCCGTACGCTAGACGAGATTGTCAGTGCCGTACGGAAAAAACCAATATCAAGAACAATGAGAGAACAGTAATGAGAATTGAAAGAAAGCTTGATTGCATTAATGAAAACTATTACAAAAGAAGGAAATGCGGTGTCGAGGTGGAGAGACACCAGTACAGAGAATTGCTTGCTAGAAAGTTTTAATTTCTTGATCCCCCTAATAATGCTTAAAAAAATAATCCAAAGTTACAAGACTTAACCTAACTACGCTAGAGGAACATAATGAAAGAACATGGAATAAAAATACTCTATATTTACAATGAAAAGGACTTAGTTTTCTACAAGGTAGAAACAGGTCCGTTGTCAGCAACTGTGTCTTTGGCATCACGATCTGCGCAACATTGTCTGCGCGCGCGGCGCTGTTGGCAGCTGCCTACGGCTGGGCGCTAGCGAGGGATATTGGTGGGGCGACAGAGGCACATGTGCGCTTGTCACTAGGCGCAACCAAGACCACGAGGCCGTCCGTGGCGCTAGACATTGGGAGACTTGTCAGGACACCACGGGGCGTGTCCAAGGGGTCATGGGGCATGGCTGAAAAGCCGCCCATGACAGTACTCATGCAGTGGGTTCTCTCTCTTGGATTCATATGATCATTGCAAACCTCTTAGTTATTACATATTCCTGTATACTTAGACTTCAAATGGTGATTAAAAAAGTGATTGACTGGTAGATTAGAAAAAACAATAGAAGATTAACTAGAAAGCTCAAAAGAGATTTCAGTGTGGTGGGTGCGTGTGAACAAAGTCTCACACGGAAAGTAGAAAAGAAAATTAAGCTAATTATAAAGAGTTGGTTGGTTTGAAGACAAATTATGCTAGGATTAATTATCCTAGTATTATTTCTTATTGATTGTTTGATATGTTGTATTAATCTTAGAATGATCAATTTTACTGCTTTATGCTGGGATTACTATTCCACCCTCTAGTAGTTATAAGTTATCCCAATATAAATTTTAATACAGGGATAACTTATCCAAAGATTAGTAACCAAACAAGGGATAAAACAGTATCAAATTTTTATCCTAGAATTATTTTTCCTCATTTATCACACTAAACTACCACTTAATGGTGTAAGTCTTTTTAAAAAAAATCATACTGACTTGACCCAAAACGAATAATATTACACCATATTAAAAGTACTTTTGAGGCATATTAACCCAACAGAATGGTGGACCAGAAACATTTAGTAATGAGGATTTAGCCCACCATATGTGTTTGCTTGGCTGTTTTCAATTATTAGTGTAAACAAGGTTTATACAAATGAAACAGCATATGCATACACATACTAGTATCAAAATTAAAACTAGTATCTCACTCTTTATTGCTTTCTCACGCAACCTTATACTTAGAAGACGGAGACGAATTTAAGATTTGAACTTTATGTTTCGAATTAAAGCTACCGACTATTGGCCACGAAATAAATGTACAAAAGACAATCAACTAAATACTTTCCTTACATATATAGAACAAAATATAATCACCTTATGAAGGGGTACCTATTACTTGAAAAGAATTGAAGCTAAAATCATAGTAGTGAAAAACAAAATAATGAGGGTAAATAAAACAAATAGAATGGTCCCACACACTAATATTATATCTATTCTGATTGAATATTTCTAATACCTAATTCCATAGGGTATATATCTTACACATTTTCCCCCAAAGCAGGAATGTAGGATGTGTATATCTTCCTTTTGTGCCTTCTTGTGACAATCAGGACAAGAGCCACATGAATACAGTGGACCAAATAGTAAGTGCAAATGCTGCAACCAAATAAGTCCACAAGAAAAGGACTGAACACTCTTCTTGTGCTACATCAAATAATTGCGTCATTGTTCCTGCACAATTATATATATATCGCCATAATCATAATATATCAGTTCATCATTCTCAACAGTTACTTCGATAATAAGACAGATAACTTGCTACGACATATTAAATTTACACGAATTAAGAGCATTTGAAGTGTACCGATATTCATGGCGGGTGGCAATGTGTATTGAATCATTAGCACAAATTTGTAGAGGGGATCTGCTGCAAGGAATCCTAGTTTGCCTGCTGCTTTAAGAACTAGAATTCCTACTAGAGGACTGAATATATACCGCACACACACCACTGATATTATGATCATTGGTTTCACTTTTGCCTTCCTCAATCCTATCAAGTTGGCAATGCAGAAGTTAACTTCAATGTCTCAAAATAAATATCTGAAAACTAGGACACGACAGTGTAAAATATTTCTACATCGTCATATCGTTTAAAAGATAACTATTTTAATTATTCATAAAAAAATGGATTAATAACATAGAAACTAAGGTAAGTTACATGTTACAATATGTTAAAATACACCGTTATTGTAAGAATTAGGTATATTGTTAATATATACTAAGGGTGTCAAATGGGCGGGTTAAAATGGTTGAGTCAATAAATGGGTTGGTCAAAGGGGCTTTTGCATCCGTACCCACTTTTTGTGCCACGTTTTAATTTATACCCACTTTGTAAAAAAAATTGAATCCGTACTCACTTTTGCGCATAACTTCAGCATGCGGGGCTGAAGTAGCAAAGGCAATCACGCAAAACTTCAGCATTCTAGTAGATGGGCCTGAAGTAGTTTGCGAACTTCAGCTCTAGTAAATGGGGAGCTGAAGTTCCCCAGTTATAAAGACAAAAATTTCAGCATACGGGCTGAAGTTCCCTCAGTTACACTGGGAAACTTCAGTAGAGAGCTGAAATTTTGTCTTTGTAAACTGGAGAACTTCAGCCCCGTATGCTGAAGTTGTTGTCTTTATAACTTGGGAACTTCAGCTCTAGAGCTGAAGTTTGTAACTGGAAAATTTCAGCTCTAGAGCTGAAGTTTTGTCTTTGTAACTGGGCAACTCCAGCCCCGTATGCTGAAGTTTTGTCTTTATAACTGGCGAACTTCAGCTTAACTGGTGAACTTCAGCTCAGCGAGAGAAAGGGGAGCTAAAGTTATTTAAAAAGTGGGTACAAGTTAAAAGTTTTTAAAAAAGCGGGTATAGGTTAAATGTGGGTGATCAAATAGGGTGTCCGGCGTAATTTTTACTTGGTCAAATGACCCGTCCGAAAGTTACTTGGGCTTAGATGAGCTGGGTCAAGATTGACTAAAATTTGGGTCATAGCCTAACCCACGGAACTCTTATAAAGATTTAATTAATGTGTATTATTTTCTTATGAACTATTTACTTATGTATAAGATTTGTTTTTCTTTTGTTATGGTCATATATGACATATCAAACAAAAAAAAGAAATTTAAAATATTTTAGCACAATTTTGATCAATTTGGACTAAAAATCAGCCTAACGTTAGATGTGTTGGGTCAAGATAGATTGAGTTCAACAAATAGGTGGGTCAATGACCGACCCAACTTTGGGTGGGTTGGACTGGTCAAATGAATATAGACTCAAATTGCCACCCCTAGTGTATACAAGTTAAAAGATTGTCGAACTTTAACTTTTATCCACTGACAGCGTGAAGGATCTTTTACACTGTCAAATCACCTAAAAGAATAATGTATAGCCATCAATAAATCGTTAGATTAGTAACTTAAAAAATAAGATATATTACTTGGTAGAACATGTTAAAAGAAACTATAAAAATGCTTTATGCTAGTGTCTGTCGGTGTATACAAATTAAACTGTTAAGAGTTATACAAATTCTATACTCCCAAGAGATATTCCTAGGATATGACTACCTCATAAAAATTGCTAGCTAAAAATATGATTAGTTTCAGTTAAGCATCAGGACAAAGAAATGACATGAGTCTTACCTTGGGTGAGGTTTCCTCCTAGTATAAGAGTGATACATGGAATGGTCCCATCCCTTCATTGATAGGAAGGTGAGATGTCAATTTCACATAAAACAAGAACGTAATGAAGCAAGAGTTTGAATATTAGTAACTATTAATCTTATTTAAAATGTAAATCACATTGGGGATTTTACCCAAATAGCCGGCCCGATATATATATATATATATATATATTTTTTATCATGTATATTATACTTATATATAATTGTTATTCCTGTAATTAGCTCATTTATAATGTTAACAGCTTTAGAAATATTTTTGTCTTTTCAATAGGAAAAAGTGCTTACCAGCACTTGTTTGCCAAACACTTCATTAAACTTTTTTTAAGTTTCAACACTTTTATCCAAACGTGTAACTGCTTATTTATAAAATAAGTTACAGCACTTAAAAGCTGCTTTTAAGGACTTGTGCTTAAAAATCACTTTTTTTAAGCCAATTCAAACGGGCTCTATACCTAATCATATATATTACATATGAATCATACATATATTATATATTTTTAGGTTATTTTTAGTGGTGGACGGTTATTTAGGTTAATCTTCATCACATTATGGCCAGAGTAAAATTGTTTGATTTTATCAACTTGAATAAAAGAATGGAGATTGAAACATACCCAAGTAATTTGACAGAGTCTTGGATAACTCTAAGGGGAGCAGCACTACCAATAATCAGGTTTTTCAACCATGTTACTGAACCAAATATAAGTCCTATAATCTGGATTTTTAACAATATAGGAAATGAAAAGAGTGTTATTCATCTTTTTGTCCATAAAACTCCTAAGTGAAAATTAAAAACATTAAGTATAACAAAAAAAAAAAAAAAAAAAAACACAACTTACTGCTGCAACTGTTGGAGGTGCCAATAGCTCCTCCATAATTTTGTGCAAAAATTTGCTCCATGATGTTACTTCCTCTTTCTTTGGTTCCATGTCTGCTTTTTCACATGCTTTCTGCAAGTTACATTGATTGATTGATAAATCACAAATATGCTTATTTCTTCTAATTTCATTACGATTACTGAACTTTAATCACTAAAAAATAACATACGGTGCACCAGGTATCCCGCGTTCACACAAGGTTTAGGTAAGGTCCGGACCCCAAAGGATCACTCTATCCTAATACAAGCATTTGTGACTGCTTCCACAGCTCGAACTCGTGACATATAAGTCACACGAAAACAACTTTACAGTTGCTCCATGGCTCATGTTTTGAACTTTAATCACTATGACAATAGAATCACAAAATTATTTTGCTACATAAAAGTAACTGAATTTCACCCACTATAATAGTATATAAATAATTTGTCACATTATACTTTAACTCTACATATTATAACAGTAAAGTCATGATATTTTACTAGTAAAATCACCTTGATGTATATGTTTTATCGTTGAAGAGGTTAAAATTTAGTGAATGTATTGTTATAATAAGCAAAGGATCATATTAGTCGTCTAAGGGAAAATGCCTTTTCCGAGCCTATCCCCATTCGCCTATAGCTTTCTTGAGTTGATTTTTAATTTGCACTTAGAGGATTCGATTGCTTTGACGTAACAAAAAGTAATTTTGTGACCTTACTGTTATAGTTGGTAAAGCTTAACGACTTTGCTGTTATAGTGGATAAAGTTTAGATATTTTAAAGTTGTAAAATTAACTAAAATAAAGAAGGGAACTTTACAGTTTGATTTTCTGGGTCATATGCAGTTGATTTTGTTGGTAAAATGCTAACAGCAAGATCATCTTGGCCAACTCCTTCAAGAAGGTGAGATTTCTCATTCGCATCTAAATCATTATTTGGTTTCTTCAAAGCATCTTCCTCAGCCGCTTTTATTGCTTTAAATTTCACGGATGAGCTTCTTATTAAATGGTATGTGTGGGTCCAAATGTAGAAACCACCAACCTGTAAAATCAAGAAAATTAATTGTTAGAATTAGAGCTTGATTTAATATAAAATGAAATTGTTCATTGAGCTTTACCACTCTACCAGTAAAATCACAAAATTATTTCTTACAAATAACAACATACCCAGTAAAATCTTACTAGTGGGGTCTGGGGAAAGTAGAGTGTTCGCAGACCTTACCCTTACCCCGAAAAGAATATAGAAGCTGTTTCCGGGAGACTCTCGGCTCAACAGGAGAGACAATAATATCAGAAAAGAAACAAAAGAAAATGCATGTAACAACAAAAGATGTCGGAAAGAAAATAACAACAACGAATAAGTGAAAGGACAATAACACAAACCTATGCAAAACAACAATGTGAACACATCATAGACCATTAACAAACCTAAACAAAACTCTATCAGACTACCCGATACAAAGAGGGAAGAGCTCTCGATTACCCCCTAGCTTACCACCCTAATGCTCGACCTCCACATGTTCCTATCAAGAGCCATGTCCTCGGAAATCTGAAGTCGCGTCATGTCCTGCCTGATCACCTCACCCCAATACTTCTTAGGCCGCCTTCTGCCTCTTCTCGTACCTGCCAAAGTCAACCGCTCACACCTCCTAACCGGTGCCTCTAGGCTTCTCCTTCGCACGTGTCCGAACCATCTAAGTCACGCTTCCCGCATCTTGTCGTCCACAGGAGCCACGCCCACCCTCTCCCGAATATCTTCTTTCCTAATCCTATCCAGCCTAGTGTGACTACACATCCATCTCAACATCCTCATTTCTGCTACTTTCATCTTTTGGATATGTGAATTCTTGACTGGCCAACACTCAGCTCCATACAACATGGCCGGTCTAACCAGCACTCTATAGAACTTACCTTTGAGTTTCGGTGGCACATTCTTGTCACAGAGGACTCCAGACGCTAACATCCATCTTATTCACCCCACCCCAATACGGTGCTAACATCCCCGTCGATCTCCCCATCTCCCTGAATAATTGACCCTAAGTACTTAAAACTTTCTCTCTTGAGGATGACCTGTGAGTCAAGCTTGACTTCCACATCCTCTTCTCCCGTCACGTCGATAAACTTACATTCCACATATTCCGTCTTAGTCCTACTCAATTTGAAACCTTTAGACTCCAGGGCCTGCCTCCATACCTCCGGTCTACCATTAACACCGCCTCGTGTCTCATCAGTCAGAACTATATCATCAGCAAACGGGCTGAGCGTAGATCCTTGGTGTAACCCCATAACCACCGGAAAAGTCTCTGAGTCACCTCCCACAGTCCTAACCCGAGTCATAGCTCCATCATACATATCCTTTATCGCCCTAATGTAAGCCACCGATACACCTTTCACCTCCAGACACCTCCAAAGGACGTCCCTAGGGACTTTGTCATACGCCTTCTCTAGGTCAATAAACACTATATGCAAATCCCTCTTCCTATCCCTGTATAGTTCCACCAACCTCCTGATAAGGTGGATAGCTTCCGTAGTAGAACGACCTGGCATGAACCCCAACTGGTTTTCCGATATAGACATCGCCCTCCTTATCCTCCCTTCTACCACCCTCTCCCAAACTTTCATCGTATGACTTAGTAACTTGATACTCCTATAGTTGTTACAATTCTGGATATCCCCTTTGTTCTTGTACACCGGAACCATTATACTCCACTGCCACTCATCAAGCACCCTCTTTGTCTTGAAGATAACATTAAACAACCTAGTCATCCACTCCAAGCCTGCTCAACCCGCAAATCTCCAAAACTCTACTGGAATCTCATCTGGTCCGGTCGCTTTGCCCCGACTCATCTTACCCATCGCACCCATGACCTCCTCAACCTTAATGCGCCTACAATACCTAAAGTCTCGGTGACTCTCGGAGTGCCGCAATTGCCCTAACATGATGTTTCCATCCCCCTCTTCAGTCAGAAGTTTATGAAAGTACGACTGCAATATTTTCCTAATCTGGGCCTTTTCCATCAATACTTGACTGTCCTCATCTTTGATGCACTTCACCTGATCCAGGCCGCGAGCCTTCTTCTCTCTCGCTTTGGCCAACCGAAATAACTTCTTGTCCCCACTTTTGCTCCCAAATTCCTCATAAAGCCAACCAAAAGCAGCAGTCTTAGCCTCTGTGACCGCTAATTTCGCCTCCTTCCTAGCCTCCTTATATCTTTCTCTGTTCGCTCTCCTCTGATCCTCGTCGGTGCTCTCTACTAACTTAATGTAAGCCGCTTTCTTGGCTTCTACTTTACCTTGGACCACGTCATTCCACCACCAGTCTCCTCGGTGCCCTCCAAAGTAACCTTTCGAAACTCCCAACACCTCTCTTGCTGCCTCCCTTATACAGTCCATCGTTGCCGACGTCATCCACCTAGCTCTAGCGTCCCCACCACTCTTCCAGGCTCCCATATTCGTCAGCCGCCCCTCCAACTCCTGCGCATTATCCTTAGACAAAGCTCCCCACCTGATCCTCGACTGAACCCGTACAAACCTCTTTTTCCTCTTCATCAAGATATCGACGTCCATCACCAGGAGCCTATGTTGAGTTGCGAGGTTCTCACTCGGGATCACCTTGCAGTCCTTACACAATCCTCCATCACCTCTCCTGAGGAGGAGATAGTCAATCTGAGTCTTAGCCACCATACTCCGGAAAGTAACCAAATGTTCCTCTCTCTTCGGAAACATCGAGGTCACGATCACCAACTCAAAAGCTCTAGCGAAATCCAACAGTAAGGTACTATCCCCGTTCCTATCACCAAAGCCAAAGCCGTCGTGCACCTCACCATAGCCACCAACAAACGACCCAATATGACCATTGAAATCCCCTCCTATGAATAGCTTCTTCGTAGGCGGAATACCCCGCACAACCTCATCCAGCGCCTCACAAAATTATTTCTTATTGCATTAAAATAAACAAACATTACCCACTATAATATTAAAGCCGCATTTTTTTTTATCAGATTAAACTAACTGGACAATTGATATAGCATAATTTAGTTACATTAACGGGACAAATAACAATTGCATGACTTCACTATTATAGTGGAGAAGTTCAGTTACTTCAATAAAAGGGCAGTCCGTTATACAAAGCATTTCACGTTCATGCAGGTTCGGTGAAGAGTTGCAGGATGTGATGTAGACAGTCTATCCTAATGCAAGTATTAGTGGCTGCTCTTATGCCTCGAACATGTGACTTACAAATCACACGAAGACAACTCTATCATTGCTCCAAAAACTCCCTTTCCAAATTTAAGTCACTTTAATGTGATAAAAAATGGGTTTTATGACTTTATTGTCATACAATGAGAAAAATAAAGCGATCATACGTGAAATTAACAATCCAAAAAAAATCTCTAAACTGCTATAAGAACTTACTGCCATGGAGAAAGAGGCATAAGAGAGACCAACGGAAGCACAAATTCCATGATCACCAAATGGGCTACCTTCCTCCTTGCAAATTGCTGGAATTACTATCAAAAGAAGGTTTCCCAAATTACCTGTTTGAAGAGAATAAATTATCAGATAAGAAACTAGGAAAATATAAAAGGTCCAATCCAATACACAAAGCATTTCTCATTCACACAGGGTTCAGGGAAGGATCGCACCCCAAGGGGATGTAATGTATACAGCCTATCCTGATGCAAACATCAATGGCTAATACCACGGCTCAAATTCGTGATCACATGATAATAACTTGACCATTACTTATGAAACTGGTAATATAGATGTAATAAAAAAGTTTCTAACAAAATGATAATTGTGTATACCTGCTGAGCATGTAGCAATAATGAGTCCTTCTAAATGTAACTCTGGCTTCAGTATTTTCACAACTAACCACCCAAGAATTCCTCCAACTAGAAAAGTTAGCCCTATATTAATGGGCATAAACCACCTGACAGACAATAATTAATTAAGAAGTTTAGGGGTCGTTTAGTTGGAATATAATTTATACCGGTATAAGTTATATTGGGATAAGTTATATTGAGATTAGTTCTGCTGAGATTGTTGTTTATTCATTGTTTGGTATATTGTATTAAGAATGACAATTGCATAATTTCTAAGAAGAAGGTATAAGTTATACCGGTGCTAATTACCCCATCTTCTATAAGGTATCAGTTATCCCAGTGTTAAAATTAACATCAGGATAACTTATACCTGATTTGCTAACCAAACAAGATATTAAGATGGTATTAAATTTTTATATCATCCTTATACCTTCTTACACCTCATACCAAACAATCCCTTAGTGTATTATTAATCTCAAACCTTGCTTTTTGACTAGTCTTAAACATGATCACCAAATGGGCTACCTTCCGCATGCATTAATCGCAAGCAAGTTTGAATTGGTTACTCCCTCTATTTCAATTTAGATGATACATTTCGTTTATTATAGTCAATTTGACTAAACTTTGAAACTGAATTGAATTAGTTCAACTCGTATTTTAAAATTAAAAATTAGATATTCAATAACTATAAATTACAATTTTCTTAATGTCGATATGATTAAAAAAATATTTTAAAATATTATTCAAACTTCACACAATTTGACTCTCGATCGATAAACGAAAGGGAGGGAGTATATGGATTCTCACTATCCATATTCTCTAAAGAAGTTCCCTACATTTTCTACGGACACTTTTAAGGAATAATATAAATACTGAATTAAAAGTTCATATTTACTAGTACGTACCATGAGATGATGTCGTCCAAGGTGACAGTCTTTGCCAAGCTTGCAAACATTAAAGAAGGCGTAAATACCACGAACACGATCTACAAAAAGCCATATATAAAATTAAGAAATAGACGATATCATAAAATAGGTACTCCGTCTATGTCTCAAGTTATGTGTCATAGTTCGGAACTTCATAATTTTTATCATAAATTTGATACTAGAATCTTTAAAGAAAAACTCGTTTAAAAAGCATATGAAAAAAAAGTCGTGGTTAAAGAAAAACTCGTTTAACTCTCGAAATACAAATACAATAGTGAATAAATAAGAACCAATGCATGTCCATATATCATAAGTAATAGTATTAAATAAAATTAATACTTAAAAAATTCTTACTTTATTAAGGGATCTTCGAGCATCAGAGTGAAGAAGCTTGAGATAATCAGTAGCCATTAAAGCACCTAAAATACTTATGAGGAGTACTTGCAATATTGGCATTGATGCCACCTCAAATAATGTCCAAAACCCCATCCTTCTTCTTCTTCTTGATATTCTTTTCTCTAATTAAATCTCAATAAAATTAATTGTATTTAAAAAGAGCTGTAAACCCTAGTAGATTGTCTCAAAACATCCTGAAATAGCCAGCAACAAGAAAGACAAAGAAAAAGTGAGTTCATATATGGAATGGCAAAAACTCAAAGAGAAGAAAAATAGTATACGCCTGGAATTTAAAGTCAGCAGATTCAGAATGAGCGCGATCGGCGATCTTATTATTAGATGTGTACATTTTAATTTTCTCTTTGTATATGCATACGTAGTTCAAGTAAGAAAACAAATTCAGTTGAATTTGTAGAACTCGTCATAGATCCGCCTATATGCACCAAAAAATTTTAAATATTTTAATTTATCGTTAATATACGTACATGCATCTATACACAACAACTCCAATCCCCCGCTATCCTCAGGGGCGGAGGAAGAGTGCGGGATGTAGGTACGGTCGGGCCAAGTAACTTTTGTTCAAACCATGTATTTGTCTTAAGAAATTCATTGAACATGTACAACTTATTAATTTAGAATTCAATATATAACTTAAAATGATTACAATCCCGAACCCATAAGGTTCAAATCTCCGTCTCTACTTATCCCTTTCACAAGTTCCTATGGAAGTCACTATTTAAATATGAGTAAAGATGGATCTAGAATTCTAACTACGGGTACAAAAAATGTAATTATTTTTACCAAAATCTTGTATATTTGTTAAGAAATTTATTATATAACTAATTTATCCGTTTCACAATAAACAGTTTTTTCTAGCTAGAAGGGATTTTTACACTATATAGCTGCCCATCCATTAAAATAACCAACACACACGTACACACATATATATAGACTAGCTGATATAAATACGTTTGGCCGAGCGACCAAATATATAATTTTCTTAATTGTCTAGAATTCAGAACTCATAAATTCGATCGTGAATCGGCATTTATGAGTTGGTTACGAATTAATATTGGATGCTGTTTTGGAGAAGCGACAGTAGTAGAAGTCATAACATGAGTTGGAAACCAATAATGAAGGTGAGGGTCCATACTTATAACTCTCAATTATATAAAGACCATACTTGTCTACATCACGGACTAGAAATTTCGTTTGATTTATTGCCACTCAAAATATCACATGGGCATGTCATATTTTATGGGCAGAGTTATCTAGTAGCTTTTATGGGTGTCCTATATTTTTTATTTTTATTTTTTTTTATTTTTTTAAATAGCGCAAGAAGACCACCCAAAAGAATTAAGGGGAAAGAAATGAAATTATTGGTAATGTAAATTGACAGCAAGATTCAAGATCATAGAAGATTCTTGCCTTTCCCGGAAGTTATGTGATTAATTACAACAAAACAAAGTGTATTTAACTCAAAACTTTTTTATAGCAAGAGGTCATTAATTTAGTATTTCTAGTATACTAAAATTAATCTTCTTCATGTGCGGCCAACCAAGTTAATCTCAAAATGACATTTTAAAAAAACATAATTAGTACGTATATTGACAACTCATTTCATGTGCAAGAGCACTCATTAGGGGAAAAAAAAGAACGAAAACTCAACGATTAAAGCTATTTCAAGTAACTTTATAATAGTCTATTTGATCAAGCTTTTAAAATTAATTATTTTTTGTCGGATATTTTTTTTCTTTTTTAAAAGTGCTTTTCAAAAATTTTTTTTTGTTGAGAAGCAGTTTGTGTTTTGACAAATTAATTTGAAAAGCACTTTTAAATAACAATTAGTATTTGACCAAGCTTTTAAAAAGTGTATCTAAGTGTATTTTTCTCAGAAGTACTTACTTTTTTCTTTTTTGCTTCTCAAAAATTACTTCCGCTTTTACTCGAGAGCACATTTTTCCTTCTAATAAAAGTTTGGGCAAACACCTTAATTTTAGAATATTTACACTTTTATTCCAAAAAGAAGCTTGACCAAACAGACTATAAAGCTAAGTAGAACTTAAGTTATACATATTGAAACTATAAACATTTGATATATGTATTTCATTATGAATGAATTTTAATCTATAACGGCAGATTATTTTATTTTTATTAAATTATCTATTAATATTTAAAATTCACATGGAATCACTTCATAAGTAATTTAAAATCTGATTGAGTAAATACTTCTATATTGTTTGTGCCTGAAACTTAAACTTATACTTGGTGTCTGTTATATCTGGTTCTTTTTCATGCATATAACCATTGCTAGAGATGACTGATAAATCAGCAGTGAATTAATACTTAAGAAAATCACAAACATGAAATTAATAATAAATGAGTAATTAAGAGAGAACGAAATCCATTATTCTTAATTCAGAAATAAGTCAGCACTGCAATCTCATTCATAAAAACTTCTTAATTACAGCAAAAAATAAGTCCAATGCATCAGAATTCGTCGTAATTTTCATACAATTCACACAATCAACCAACAACAAAAAAAGAAAAAAAAAAAAAAAAGGAAAATACAAAGTTAGACGGAGGCTAATTGAATAGAAAATTTTAACACAGAGGCATTGGCAAGAGAATTAATATAAAAAAGTTAATGAAAGAAAGGTGGCGAAGGAGCAAAACCTGGAATTAAGCATGGGTTTGATGCTGAGGCTGAGTTATAGTTCTTCCCAAAACTTATACTTTTATTAAAAATCCTACTTTATTAATTTTAAATATTAAAATTCAGAACTCATAAACTCAAAATTTAAAATTAAATCCCACTCGAGAAAGAATAGAGTGAGACTCCAAAAGGTGGGAGAGAAATATTATTGCCAACTCTAGTCTGACCTTAAATAGGTGTGGTGTTAGCGTCCTGATATACTACGTTTTGCATCTGCAATTTTATTTATTTATTATTATTATTATTATTATTATTATTATTTTATTTTTGGATTTCAGAATGGGAGAGTGCAATAATTTTTTTAACATAAAAATCCGACTAATCAGTAGTCGCGTATTAGTAGTGGGATTTGGAAAAATGCAAATCTGATATTGAGAATCCTTTATATTAAAGGTTCAATAATTTATATATATAGCAAAAGGATTATTTATTTTTATCCTATTTGTACCGTATAATTTTTGGATGAAGCGATTCAATTGAGTTCTCTTCTATTTCTTGTTTTGCTGTGGGATAATAGACAGTTGCAGATCTAAGATTTTAAAGTCATAAATTTTTGAAAGAAGAGGAAAAAGAAGTTTAGTAGTGAGTGCTCACTCAATATTTTTCTTAATTTTTTTATAGTTGCCTATATAAATTTACTAAATCTGATCAAAGATAATGAGTCTGCCACCGGTAATAGAAACCAAATGAAATCGACGATGATCCTATAATCCAACAAATAAGGATTGTAGTGGAGTGGTAAGCTCGTCTTCATCCATAATCAGATGTCATGGATATATGAAGTTGCCTTTTTATTAGAGCACGCTTTATCCCTAATTTTGAATTTTTAGGCATGAATTCGAATTTAATTGAGCCTAAATATAAATACCGGACACTAAAAAATAAAGAAAGATGATCGTATAACCCTGCTAGGCTGGACAATTATTGTGTCCACTGGCTAATGGCAACTAGCTAGGGAAAACCTTTGTACCTTGAGAAACACCTAGAATTATTTGTACTTCTAGGTTTATTTTTTAAGACGAAGCTAACCTTCAAGAGCAAGTTAATTGCAAATGTTTGTGAAAAAAATTAGAGCAAATTATAATATGCATCTCCGCCATATGATTGAGTAGTAGTACTGTTTATTTACATTTTTGTATTACACTTAAATTCTCTATATTACTGAATCCAAAATAGATGACAACATGTAGAGTGTACTGGTGCATTATATACAGGAGAGTCAAGTGTTTAATCTGAATGTGATGAATGTCTCTTTAATTAAGTAAATCAAAATAAACTAAGGTGAAATAATTCAAAAGTACTCAAGTTGAAATTAAATGAAAACCTTCGATGTACTATTTTTAAAAAAACATTTCCGTCATCTTATTGAAAATTTTATTTACTGTTTTATTAAAGCTACGTGTGTGTATATATATATATCATAATTTTCTTAAATTCTTAAAACAAGAGTCGGATAACAAAATTACTTGATTTGATTCTTATGAAAGGGGATCCAAGAGCTTCGCTTCATTCTATATTAAGCCAAGTTTTCCTCGGAGTCAGTCATGCTTTTAAGAGAATCTCATATATGTAATTAGGGTGGGCATCGATCGTTTCGGTTTGATTATGAATATTATCAGTTTAGTTTATCAGTTATCGGTTTACAAATATGATAAACTAATAACCTAAACGATGAGTTATTGGTTATCGGTTATCAGTTAACAGTTATCGACCATTGTCGGTTATCGATTTACCCGATAAGATAACTCAATCTAGAGGTAAGAAGCACAGTATATAACGCACATGAACTGAACTTTAATTATTGAATCTGGCAACAATAAAGGAATATGTCCGCTGTCCAGGTAAAGATGTCAGCAAACAACCAAATGCTTTAACTCTAATTAAATGAAGTAAATACAGAACTTTGGGACCAACACACAAGAATTTTCTCATAATTTTAGTTCTTATCTCGAATTAAATCCAAAACAGCCTCAAATAATAAGTTAGAAAATCCAAAAACAGTGACCCAAAAAATAATGAAGAAAATGAGAATTGTAAAGTGATGAAGAGAATCATAAACTTACCCGAAATTGATGAAGGAACGAAACTTGTTCTTAAGAGAGAAGTAATTAAATTTCAAATTTTGACAAACAAAACTTACGCTAAGATTTTATGAATGTGGTTGTAATTTGAATTTTGAAGAAGAATTAAATCAATTGATGACTGAACCTTGAAGAGTGAACCATGAAACTTGATATCTTGAATGCGGCTGGGAAAATTGGGAGAAAAAGAGAGAATTGAGCCCTAGATGTATTTATATACTTAAGAGTAAAATCATAATTTTATTAAATCTTATTGGGTTATTGGTTAACCCGTTAAGAAAATTGGCAAACCGAGGCCCGAACCGATAACCAATAGTGAAAAAAAATATTAATATCGCTACCGAATCGTTAACCCAATAACCCGATATAGAGATCCCAATAAGCTTTTTCCGGTTCGGGCTATCTATTATACCCGATATATGTCCAGCCCTATATGTAATACAATATTTAATATAGAATATTGATTATTTCATTTTGGTTTATTTCAATTTACTTAGAGATACACTGTTTATTTATTTGAATGTGAAACATTGGATAAAACCCCTATATTGTTTTACAAAAAAAGTGTTAAACCTTTTCTTAAACGGGTTAACGAGAAAATAAAAGATGAATCCTAATTAAATATAATAACTATTAGATCTGAAGTTTAAATATATTGATGATGTAGGGTCGTGACCGATAATATTGAATGCCAACTACAAATGCTCAATGATTGTCAATGAATGTGATAATGAAAACATGCAAATGAATGTAGATAATTGCTCAAAGACGCTCCTAGTTCGGTTTGGCCCTAGGAATTTCGCCAAGGGGGCGCCAAACATTTTTTTGTACAAGTCGTGGTTGATGATGCTGTATCTGGCCGCCTGCATTCGAAGCTTCTTGGCTTCTTTTTTGTCTGATGGGAGTACTGCCACCTACAAATACGTTATATTATGATTGCGCCAGTCCCAAATTAAGTTTATAAAGTGTACTTCAATTTGGTCTATTGATGAATGAAGGAGGGTAACCACGTTTTCCTTTCCGCTTATATTCTTGGTGGCTGCTGCTAATTTGGCGAGGTCGTCTGCCTCAATGTTTTGTGCCCGGGGTATCTGGCCGAGTTGACATTCGTCGAACTCCGGTAGTAGCTTATGAATTTATGCCTGGTACTTTTGCAGCCTTTGTTCTTTGACTTGAAAAGTCCCTATGACTTGGTTGACGACGAGTTGTGAGTCACATCGGAGGATGACTCCTCATGCTCCATACTTGAGAGCTAGTCTTAGTCATGCAATAACGACCTCATACTCGGCCTCATTGCTAGTCATATCGGAGCATCGTATGGACTGGCAGATGACTTTGCCTATTGGGACCTCGAGTACGAGTCCCAGTCCAGATCCTGACGCATTGGAAGTGCCGTCCGTGTATAGGATCCATAGGTCGGGTAACTTAGGAGAGGTATGAGAAGCTTCCTGCTCGACCTCAGGCATTATTTTGGCACTGAAATCGGCGACGAAGTCGGTGAGTAGAGGTACTTTATCTCTGTTCGCGGCTGATATGTTATATCGTGATCGCTTAATTCGATGGACCACTTGGCCAATCTCCCCGTCATCTCGTGTTTATGTAGGATGCTTCTTATGGGAAAGGTCGTGACCACCGAGATGGGGTGGCATTGAAAATAGGGTCTAAGCTTTCGTGAAGCTACGACCAATGCCAGGGCTAGCTTTTTGAGGTAGGGGTACCTCATTTTGGTGTCGGCCAGGGTCTTTTTCTAATGTAATTGATTGGATATTGCGTACCTTTGTTCTCACGAACCAACACTATACTTACTGCGACGTCTGATATGGCCAAGTAGATTAAGAGACGCTCGCGCAGGTTCTGCCTTTGCGGGTAGCGGGGGCAAGGACAAGTATGCTTTTAGTTCTGTTAGGGCATCGATGCACTCGGAATTACACTGGAGTCTGTTGTCCTTTTTGAGCACGTTCAAGAACAATAGAAGTATATTTGTGGCATCTGTCAGAGGATCGTGAGATGAACCTCGACAGGGCGACTATACGACCAGTCAGTTTCTGTAACTGTTTCTTACTGGTCAATACTTCAGGTATTCCCTCAATGGCTTTGATTTGGTTTGTGTTGACCTCAATGCCTCTTTGCAACACCAGAAAATCAAGGAACTTCCCAGAGGTCACGTTGAAGGCACACTTTTCGGGGTTCAGCTTCATGTCGTATCGCCTTAGTATATAGAAGGCTTCCTTCAGGTGGTTGATGTGGTTCTCCTTTCTTTTTGATTTGACCAACATATTATCTATATATACTTCCATTGTTTTGCCGAGTTGGTCTTTGAACATGTTGATGACCAGCCTTTGATAAGTCGCCCCTGCATTCTTCAACCCGAAGGACATGACTCTGTAGCAGTACGTCCCTTGGTGGGTGATGAAAGTGGTCTTTTCTTGGTCCTCCTCCTCCATAAGGATTTGGTTTTAGCCTGAGTAGGCATCCAAGAAACTTAACAACTCGTGCCCTGCTATTGCGCCGATGAGTTGATCGGTGTGGGGCAACAGAAAGGAGTCTTTTGGGCAGGCTTTGTTTAGGTCTGTGAAATCCGCGCACATGCGCCACTTCCCGTTTTCTTCTTCACCATGACCATGTTGGCAACCCATTGGGGGTATTTTGACTCTCGGATGGAGCCGTTGACGAGCAATTTTTCTACCTCTTCACGGACAACCTCATTGATTGTGGCGTTGAATTTTCTTCTGTTTTTGTTGTACCGGTGGGTAGAGTGGTTCAACATTCATCTTGTGTGTAGCAATGTCTTTTGGGATCCCTGGCATATCTGCATGGGAGAAAGAAAACAGATCGGCATTGTCAATAAAAAATTTATGAAATTTACCTGGTTCTGAGAACTTGTGGCCGATGTAAGCCTTTTTGTTGTGGTCGTTGCTATCCAGTTGGACGGGGTCGAGGTCTTCCACCATTGACCCTGTGGTTTCTACGATGTCGGGGTATTCTATGACGTCTTTTTGTTCGTTTTGTTTGGGCCCCGACTTCGGTAATTGCTATGCTCCTGAGTCCTCCTTTTTTAATTATTGAGTGTATGTGAAATCTTGGGTGATGCGGTAGCATTCTTGGGCCATGCGCTGTTCACCTCGAATACTGAATATTCCCCACGGGATAGGTAACTTGATGACCTTGTATAAGCTGGACGAGATGGCCCTCATGGCGTGTATCCAGGGTCGCCCTATAATGGCGTTGTAGGCTGTATCTTGGTTCATGACATGGAAGGTTGTTTCAAGGGTGACGTCCCTGACCAGAACGGGAAACGTTATCTCTCCTGAGGTTTGTTCGACTGCATTGTTAAAACCTGTTAGTGTTATGTAGCGTGGTACTATCTTGTCCTCCAGTCTCATTTGTGTGAGAACCCGGGGGTGGATAATACACATGCCACTCCTGTCGTCTACCATGATTATTTTAACATCAATATTTGAAATACGTAAGGTAATGACAAGAGCGTCGAAGTGAGGAAATATCAATCCGTGGGTATCTGACTTATCGAAGATGATACTGTCTTCGAGGTCATCATACCGTTCATGGGTGATCGATCCCTTCAGTTTGTGTGTGGTGGCGAACTTCACGTGGTTTATTTCTTCTTCGTCGCCTCCGCCGATGATCATTTGGATGGTGCGGGCGGGGGAGGGTGAATTTGGTGGGTCTTGATGTTGATCTCGTCCGCGGCCGAAATTGGCTCTTCCTCGGTCGCTCATCAAATCCCTTAAATGTTCTTGGTGAAGCATGTTCACCACCTCTTACCGTAGGGCTATGCAGTCCTCGGTCTTATGACCCCGCTCCTGATGGAATTCACAGAGGGCATTCAACTTTCTGGAATTTGGGTCAGACTTCATCTTTTGCGGCTACTCCACCTTAGGGCCGAGCTTCTTTAGGGTGTACACTATTTCTGAAAGGGAAACACATAAATTGTGAGCGGATAAAAGTGGAGGCATACCTCTTTCATTTCGGTGAGTCCTAGTGTGCGGCCTGGACGGCCCTTCGGTTTGTGGGGAGGCGGTGGGATGGCCGTTCTGGTATATGGTTGTTGTCTTTCTCAATTGAGGTATTGGGTTTGAATGATCTCTTCGGCTGTTATTACGATGGTCTTTCCTCGACTCCGTTTGGACTGAAGTTAGCCGTTGAGGTTGTCCTCGTCTGCTCTCACCTCAGCATAATATGTGTTATGAATTTCTTCCCAGGTGGCGGGAGAGTATTTCATGAGTCTGCTTAACAACTTTCTGGTCTCCCTCGACCCTTTCCTATTTAACGCATTTAGGAAGGCTGCTACTGCCATCCCTTCTAATACGTTTAGCAAGCTCATTCTTACTCTGTTGAACCAGGCGAGGAAGTCCCTGAGTCCCTCGTTAGTCGATTGACTGACGGCGAATATGTCATTCACCCTGGCCTCTGCTTTCTTGTCCCCGGCGTGTGCGGTGACAAACTTATCAGCCATTTCCTCGAATGTTGTTATCGAACGTGCTGGTAATTGTGAGTACCATGTTAAGGCTCCCTCTTTAGGGTTTCGCGGAACTTCTTTAGCAGCACCGACGGTACTTGTTCTTTCGAAAGGTCGTTGCCTTTTACCGCTGTAACATGATGAATGATATGGTCTTCGGGGTCTGTTGTACCGTCATATATCTTGAAATATGGAAGCATTTTGAAGGTTTTGGGTATGGCATGTGGGGCTGCCTCCTCGCTATACGGAAGTTCAATGAACCGACCGACGTCCCGTTTTGGTAGAAATTTCGTGGCGCCCGGTATCTTGTCGACCCTTTCTTGGTGCTCCCTCAACTGTCCACGGAGCGCTTTATTCTCGTTCTTCATTTCTTCCATTTTTTTCAGAATGGCTGCAAACGCATCATTACCTGCATCAACCATGGTGTGAGTGTTACCTGCTGGGAGAGGGGCATGCTGCTTGTTGGTGGTTGCTGTGGTGTCCATTCGTGCGGTACTCCTACTCGCCCCTTGAGCGAGTTTGTCGAGTATGTTGTTTAGAGTACTTGTCAACCATGCCTCCAGTAGTTTTTCATCTGCTGCTAGCGCTTCCTCAGTTGTGGACGTGGAGGCTCCCCTCTCTCGTGAAGCGGTCACACTCCTATGAAGGGGAGGCGAGTCACTTCGCCTGGGTGAGGCACTCGGCGTCACATTTGCCTCGTCTTCTCTGTCAACCCGTTGATGGTTCTTAGGAGGTTGGCAGTGACATCCATTACCGCTTTCAGTCTTTCATCTCCTTTTCCTACCATTGTTAGCTCGTGCAAATAGGAAAAAGATGGTTGTTGTTGTTGCTTGCTTTTATTTTTTTAGATCTAGAAGAAACTAAAATTTTAACTAAAACCTCCCCACAAACAGCGCCAAATTGTTTTACCAAAAAAGTGTTAAACCTTTTCTTAAACGGGTTAGTGAGAAAATAGAGGGTGAATCCGAGTTAAATATAATAACTACTAGATCTGAAGTTTAGATATATTGATGATGTAGGACCGTGACCGATAATATTGAATGTTAACTACAAATGCTCAATGATTGTCAATGAATGTTATAATGAAAGCATGCAATAAATGTAGATAATTGCAATAAATATAATAAGAAATAATTTATCACCCTAATGTTAGATGACTTGGATGATTCTCCTTCCTGACAACAACATGGGATAATAGAAAATGAAGGTGGACAAGAAATCCTTGGATCTTGTGAATAAAAAATGAATATTTGAACAATGGAATCAAGGGACAAGACAAGCTTTTGTATATTCTTTGTGGTCAACTATTTACAAGGTGCTCTTATCAGGAAAATGAAGATCATTTTTGTTCTTTCTTTCTTCTTATTTATAGGGGATATTCCTAAGAAACTCTAAAAAGAACAACTGGAGGAATATTCAATGGAATAATCCTTCTCCCTATTCTAAAACTTATTTTAACCGTTGTTATAATACGTTCTTTACACGATCTCGGCATTAATCCTTCCTTAGGTGACTCTTCGCCATAGAGTCGTGATCGGCTTTGACCTCGACCACATCTCATCCATTTGCAGTCATTAGGTTCAATCCAAATTTTGACCAATACATATATAATGGGAAGCCTACACAAAATAATAATTGTAGGATTATATATGAAGGTTTAAGTGGTTATTAACCTTAAATATGTGCATAACCCGTCATTTTGTTTTCCTAAATAATCTCAAAAGATATTAAGCTGGAAAAACTAAAGATCAAAATTACAGTTTTTTTTCTTTTCATTATTACTATTATTATCATATTATGTAACTATAATTATCGGATACCATGTTACGAGCATTACTATGCAGAATATTATGTGTATCATTTCACGTGGAATATATATAATACTATAATCCCACCTTCCAACAACTTTATTTGTACCTCTCATTTTTGAATACTAAAGTTTCTTCTTCGTTTTTTCTTCCAATAGAACTATAATACAAAATTAATCCATGTGGGTACGTATAATACAAAATTAATCCTATCTTCGACTATTTTGTTTGTACCTAGCATATTACCAAAAGATTACATACACACTCACCTATCACTAGTACGAGCCTTACTCATGAGTCGACACATGAATACATACAAAGAAAAAACATAGAGGACTTAGATTGATAGTTTATCTATTACGGCGGAGCCAGAATTTTTATTAAGTGAGTCAAAATATAAAAAAGTAAACTGTAAAAATTACACGAGGCAGCCTATTTGGTCGCCCCTATTTAACCTATACCCGATTTTTAAATTTTTTTTAACTTGTACCCACTTTTAAAATAACTTCAGCCCCCTTTTCCTCGTTGAGTTGAAGTTCGCCAGTTAAGCTGAAGTTTGCCAGTTACAAGGACAAAACTTCAGCATACGGGGCTGAAGTTCCCCAGTTACAAAGACAAAACTTCAGCTCTAGAGCTGAAGTTTCCCAGTTACAAACTTCAGCTCGAAGTTCCCCAGTTATAAAGACAAAAACTTCAGCTGTAGAGCTGAAGTTCCCCAGTTGCAAAGACAAAAACTTCAGCTCTAGAGCTGAAGTTCCCCAGTTGCAAAGACAAGAGCTGAAGTTCCCCAGTTATAAAGACAAAAACTTCAGCTTTAGTTACAAAACAAAAGCTTCAGCAAAAACTTGCTGAAGTTCCTCAGTTACAAAACAAAAATTTCAGCAAAAACTTGCTGAAGTTCCTCAGTTACAAAACAAAAACTTCAGCAAAAACTTGCTGAAGTTCCCCAATTACAAAACAAAAACTTGTTGAAGTTCCCCAGTTACAAAGATAAAAACTTCAGCTCTAGAGCTGAAGTTAGTTCCCCAGTTACAAAGACAAAACTTCAGCTTTACGCAAGCTACTTCAGGCCCGTCTACTAGAATGCTGAAGTTTTGCTTGATTGCCTTTGCTACTTCAGCCCCGTATGCTGAAGTTATGCGAAAAAACGGATACACTTGCAATTTTTTTTACAAAGCGGGTATAAGTTAAAACGTGACACAAAAAGCGGGTACGGATGCAAATGCCCCAAGTAAATTCACGAAGAAGCTAAGGGGTTGTCAGTATATTGAGCCCGTTTGGATGGGCTTGTTGTAAGTGACTTTTAAGCCAAAAACCATAAGTTAGAAATTCTAACTTTTGGCTTATTTTTATCATTTTGGCTTAAAAACACTTTTTACTTTATTCAAACACTACAAAATAACTTAAAAACTATTTTGGCTGAAAAACACTTAAAATAAACCAATCCAAACGGACTCATAGTGTATATTAATAAAATTAAAAAAGAAATTACCTAGCTACAATCATTTTTCGACGACAGGGTATCAGCCCTGAGGTGCATGTGGCTATATACACCTCCCCCGCAAGGAGACAACGAAAATCAACGACGACACTAAAACAAATAATTTGTGAATTCGGTCCGAAATCCCTATCATTATATAGAGACAATTTGGTCACTAGCAATTTGACATTAGTATAATTGCAATTATGGCTTTGGTGATACTGATTAGTTATTATTGTAGCACATACACAAGATTTTGTAACGAAATATTGTTATTATTTACTAGTTTGTACACGTGTTTGGATATGAGGTGGTTAATTAAGTTTCTAAATTTTACTTTATGTGCCGCATTTATATTTATTTTGCCATTATTCACAAGCAGTGTCAGTTATTGCATATACACATTACTGTTTAGAATATATATATATATGGACTTTGATTCTAATGCTAGTATGAGTTATTAAAGTGTTATATTATGCTAGTAATTAGTAGGTAATAATCATAGAAAGTGTTTAATGTCAATACAATTTGGCCGGCATGCTGACAAGTGGCATTTGAATATATTAAAAATCTTATTATAGCAAATTTAACATTACTGGAAAAAGAAGTTGCAAAACTCTAGTTTGGTTCATAAGTCTATTCGCAATTGAGTGGCAACAAGCTCATCTAGTTTGATTAATTTTGATTGGACACCTTGATTAATTTTGTTTGCACACCAGCCAAAGACCCAAAGAAAGAATAAACAATTGGAAAATTTTTGTTCCTGTACCATATAGGAAATTATATTATAAAAAATGTTCATAATTTGTAAATTACCGGTCCTGCTTACAGAATTTTTACAAAATATAAACAATTCATTAAAAACAGAATCTTGTTAGCTATACACTTCCTTATATAGGCGTGCGAATTTTAGGGTATTAAGGATTCTTTCAGATTTTTTCAAACGCAAATCACGCTGTATTAATTTTCGGCCATTTCTCTTCAAATTTTACGACTCTGTTTTTGCGATACACTCTGTTTCACCGTTTTTTCTAATTTCACAAATCAAAAGCGACTAAATTAGCTACAATTCTTCTGTAACAAACACAATTATGTCGAAAATCTCAATTATGCTTCAACTGAATGGGAATTAGGATAGTTATGGGAGATATAGAGAATTTCAGGTCGATGGAATTGTAGTCGGTGAGGATGCAAGTTATTCCCTATTGAATTTTACAATAGCAGAGCATCTAATGATTGATACATCCGAAAAAATAATAGAAATCAAATACATTGTCAATGAACATTGTCCTCCAATGGAAATTAGGAACGATATGAGTGTTCCTGTATATATGGAGGCGAAAAAGGAAAACAAAAGTTTAGGATCATATACGCTATGTATAACAGTTCGCGATTTCAATTTGGAATTGAGTATCACCAATGCTAACACAGTTGCAGGTTTGTGCTGTTATATGGGGATCAAAGTTTGGTTGTACATTACTGTCCTACGATTTATCTACAATATTTCTACCAATAAACTACATGTCAAAGTCTCTCTCTCTCTCTCTCTCTATATATATATATATATCAGTATTGAGTTTCAAAATATCTACAATATTTCTACAATAAAACTACATATCATTTGAATCTCAATATGAAATACACAATTTCAATATATCTACAAATTACTATGCCAACATCTCCGGCGCTAGAGGAATATGAAAGTATAATAATAACAAAAAGTACACCAAGTGTTATTGAAGTAGGACAAGTATACCAAGACAAACAAACAATTGCAAGTGTAATGAAATACTATTCTGTCATGCACAAGTTCCAATTTAGGGTGAAAAGATCTAGTGCTAGAAGGTATGAACATATGAATGGTCAAAAATCATTTTTTTTTGTAGTTTATTTGTAAATTTTTACTTCTTCAGTTTTTTCTTGTGATAATATTTTTCAATATTGTAGATAGTTTGTAGTTATTTTGTATATAAATTGTTTAATATAATCTTTTATGCTACAACAATTTTTTTAATCTACATTTTTTATACCAGTGTTTAAATTATTTTTATTTTGTAGCTACTGGTTGATATGTGTTGGTTAAAATTGTACATGGCACTTCAAGACAACTAGCATAAATGATTCTGCAATGTTCAAGGTTAGAAAATTCAACAGTTTGCACACATGCTCTTTGATGGACAATACATGCATACAACGCAAACCTACTGCCATGGTAGTTGATAGCATGGTTATTCCAAAATATGCTGATCCTAAGATAATTTACACACCAAAAGACATACAAGCTGATATGTTGTCTGAACACGGCATGAACTTAACATACATGCAAGCTTGGAGAGCAAAGAAAAAGGCTTTGGAGTTTTTGAGAGGTCATCCTACTGACTCCTACAATAAATTTTCTACTTATTTGTATATTCTGGAGAAGACTTATCCGGGGTCTGTAGTTAAATTGAAGAAGACCGACGATGACTGCTTCTTGTATGCATTTGTTGCAATTTGTACGTCAATCATAGGCTAGGAATATTGTAGGCCAGTTGTAGTAGTCGATAGAACATTTTTAAAGTCAGCATACATGGGAATAATGTTAACAACTAGTACAATGGATGCAGCAGGTAAAATGTAGATTTTTTTGTAGATATATTATCTAGTTATTCTATTTTTTGTAGATAAGTTGCAGATATATTGTAGTTTGTATGTATATGTCTTCCTCTGTATTTTTCATGCAGCCAATTAATTGCTTTTTGCCACATAATGTAGGTACCATATTACCATTGGCATATGCTGTTGTTGATTCAGAAAATGACGCATCATGAAAGTGGTTGTTTGAGCAATCCAAACATGCATATGGTGAAAAACCAAATATATGTGTTGTTTCGGATCGGAATGAGAGTATCTTGAAGGCAACATCTATTGTTTATCCCGGCATGCCACATTATTCTTGCATGTGGCATATTTGGACAAATATAAGGGCAAAGTTCAAGAAGAGTAATCTAAAGTTAAACGAAGTGTACTTTGCCATGACACAATCATACACGCTTGATGAATTTAATGAAAGGATGTCAAAGATTGAAGAGATTGACCCGCGTGTTAAAGCATACTTAGACGATATTGGATGTCATAGATGGTCTCGAGTACATGCTACATTGAACAGAACTTGGACTATGACATCAAACATTGCAGAGTCGTTGAATGTGGTAACAACAGAAGCAAGAGAGCTACCGATAGTAGAACTATTAGAGTATATGAGGACTCTTATTGAATGTTGTTCTAATGAAAAGTTATTAAAAGCAAAGGGTACATTCACATACCTTGGAAAAAAATTCAACAAAGAATTGGAGGACAACAAAACATTGTCGCAGAAGCTTAGAGTAAGATCTGACAATTTATTGCATCAAAATAAAATATTAAAATGCAAATGTAGATAAGTTGTAGATATTTTGTAGATATTTTTTATTCTAATTGTAGATGATTTGTTTTCTGTTTCTAATGTATTTGTAGGTGAGGACTTCAACAGATCATATCCATACAGTGATAGATGGTGTGAAGTGTTATATTGTTTGTCTTGAAAATAAGAGATGTAGCTGTGAGCAATTCCAGCTTGATGAACTTCCTTGTGCGCATGCTTTGACTGCTTTAAGGCACATGAATGAGTCTTATGAAAACTATTGTTCTCCCTATTACACAAAGGAGAGCCTCTTGCGTACTTATGAAATACCAGCAAATCCCTTGCCTGATGCTTGAAGAGACCATAGAATCATTGTGATGACCCAAAAGGTCATCCCGTATATTTCTAGCTAATTCTGTGTTCTGAGGTCGTGAAAACCTCTTTCTATCTCACCTTGATTTACGTGCGCAACCCGGGCGTGTAGCCTGAAAGTCGTTATGTGAATAAAAACTGATAAAAATGATAATTTTGTATTAAAAATTTGAATAAAGTTGACTTCGGTCAACGTTTTTGGTAAACGGACCCGGACTCGTGATTTGATGGTCAGGAGGTCCGTAGGAAAATATGGGACTTGAGCGTATGCCCGAAATCGAATTCCGAGGTCCCAAGTCCGAGAAATGAATTTTTAAAAGAAATTATTTTTCTGAAAATAAAAGAGGTTTTTGAAAATAAAATTATATGTGGTATCGGGCCCGTATTATGGTTCCGGAGCCCAGTACAGGTTCGGCATAATATTTGTCCCATATCTGTGAAGTTTGGTAAGAACGGACTTCATTAGATGTGATTCGGACCGTAAATGCAAAATTTAATGTTTAAAGAAGTTTTGAGGAATTTCATTGATTTTTGGTTTAATTCATTGTTTTAGTGTTGTTATATGTGTTTTGAAACCTCAAGCGAGTCAGTGTTAGATTATATGACTTGTGTGTGTGGTTGGACGGGGTCCTGGGGGTCTAGGGTGTGTTACGGATTGGCTTCGGGTCAAGTTTCCTCATTTTTCCACTGCTGAACCTGTCATCTGGTTTCCTTCTATGCGATCGCATAGGAAGAGTCGCGATCACATAGTGCTATGCTGATCCCCCAGCTTTTCTTCAATGCGATCGCACCCCAGTTTCGCGATCGCATAGGGTAGAGTTTGGCAGTAGCATATTGTTCCTCTATGCGATCACATTGCATATTTGGTTAGTGGAAACTTTTCTTTTATGCGATCACATTCTTCTCTACCCGATCGGATATCATGTTTTGGTTAGTAACGTCTTTTCTTCTATGCGATCGCATATTTTTATCCACGATTGCAATGCACAAAATACCTAGGCAGAATATAAGTTCTCAAAATCGGGGTTTCACCCTTTTTAACATATTTTGACTTCTAGAGCTCGATTCTTGGCGATTTTTGAAGGGGTTTTCACACAAATCAAATTGGTAAGTGTTCTTCCACTAGAAATAATTATATTTCACGAGTTAGTTCTTATTTTTATCATTTAATTTGTATTTTGGGTTGAGGAAATTGTGAGTTTTGAAAGAAAACTTCTAAGATGTAAATTCATGATTTGAAAGACCAAATGTTATCCGAATTGGATAAATTTAGTATGGGTGAACTCGTATCAGAATGGGTAATCGGAATTTGTAAAATTTGTCGGGTTCCGAGGCACGGGCATGGAGGTCGACTTTTGGGTCAATTTTTATAATTTTGTAAAGATTGAGACTTTTTTATTCAGAATAGTTCCTTATACGTTTTACGTGTATTTTGAAGTTGTTTTAGTTGATTGTGAGCCGTCCGGAGGTCTTTCCGCTCGAGAAGTCTATTTTTGAGTACCGAGTTGTCGTCTTTGAGGTAAGTATCTTGCCTAACCTTGTGTGGGGGAACTACCCCTTAGGATTAAGTCTTCCTTGTTGATTGTAGTCTAAGTATGCGAGGCGCCGAGTGTGTACTCGGACTTATTTGCAATTAGATTGGCCTTTTACGATTCGTAGGTTCTTATATTACATGTGTATGATTTGTAATTGTTACATTTGAATTCTTGGTTGTTAATTTCATTCCTTCCTGTTTAAATTAGAATTACTTGTTTTTGGATTCCTTCGTTGGCTATTTGACTTAACTTGAGTTAACTGAATATTCTACTTCTCTTATCATCATGCTATATTTTCTTCGTAGCTTGCCTAATTGACTATAATTAGTGTCATCTAGCCTTATAGTTGACTAGCCGTAGTTGGAACATTGTCACGACCCCAGTTCTCCCTCCGTGAACATGGCGTGACGACACCTAGTTCCTATAACTAGGTAAGCCTAGCAATGCGGAATATCGACATAACTTGCGGAATTAATTAAGTAAAAGAAAGCTGAACAATCTAAAAGGAAGACTGTATATAAATGCCACTTGGCATATACAACCCAAACTAAAACGGAAGTCTACATCATCACCCCAAAACCGGAAAACTCACGGGAACCACAGGCTAACAGAATATAATACATGCTCTAACTCCAGAGTATCTATACAACTGTAAAGAAGGATAAACTTTTCACAACAAGCTGGAATAAGATAGAGACTCCTGGTCTGCGGACGCGGGAGATATACCTCGAAGTCTCTGCTGTATCTCTCAACCTCGGGGATAGTGCACCTGAGTGGAGGTACCTGGATTTGCACATGAAAAACATGCGCAGGAAAGGGCATGAGTACACCACAGCGGTACTCAGTAAGTGCCAAGCCTAACCTCTGTCGGGTAGTGACGAGGAAGGTCAGGGCCCTACCGAGGTCAAACAATATAATAGGAATTTACAGTATGAAAATAGGCGGTAATAATGAGTACATCAGTGAAATAAGACAGGTCAAACAAGGCAATAACAAAAACACAAGAACATAGTAAACACAGAATATGTACGACATAATAACAATGATAACAATGAGGATCTCCCGGGATACCGTCCTGTAGTCCTTTTCTCAACTGTCCAGTGGATCTCTCGGGATACTGGCCCTTAGTCCATCATATGTATATCCGAAGGATCTCCTGGGATACCGTCCCGTAGTCCATCATATGTATATCCGAAGGATCTCCCGGGATACCATCCCGTAGTCCCAAAGTAAATAAGCAGGGGGATCTCCCGGGATACCGTCCCGTAGTCCCAAAGCAAATAAGCAGGGGGATCTCCCGGGATACCGTACCGTAGTCCCAAAGTACATATGCAGCCACAACAAGAAGACATTCAGATTTAGAGTGCAAAAATACAAGGCAACAAGTAATTCTAGCCCAACATGCTTCACGTAGTACAATTAATGCAATTTAAGCAAATAGGCAATTTGGGGCCACTAGGCATGATTTTCGAAGCTAACATATACTATGGTCGCAATTAAAATAAAACAGGTAAGAAAGAAATTCAGTCTAAATATTTAAAGTAAAATCGGATTTTTCAACAATTAGCACAAGTACACGCTCGTCACCTCACGTACAAGGCATTCAATAACCAAATATCACATCCTAAGGGGAAAGGTCCCCCACACAAGGTTAGACAATCCACTTACCTCGAACCGGCTCAAAATCAACTTGAAACCACACGTTTTCCATGAGTATCCGACTCCAAATGGCCCAAATCTATACAATTCAATTACTTATCGTAAATTAAATCTCATGCAACTGATTATACTGTTTAATTCAAGCTAAGGCGCGAAATTATGTAAAATGACCAAAATGCCCCTCGGGCCCACGACTCGGAATCGGGTAAAAGTTATATTTTCCGGACACCCATTCACTCACGAACTCATTTAACCAGAAACAATCGAAATCCGATGCCAAAAACCCCACAATTTTTCAGAATTTCGGATTGGGAAAATCTCATCCATTTCCTATGGTATTTCCCCCATTTTTGATAATTAAACTAAAGAAATCAACGGGAATTAATGGTATAACAATTAATTAGGATTAGAAAATGTTACCTAAGATCCTTCTCTTCAAAACCCACTGAAAATCGCCAATTCCCGAGCTCTTACACGATTTATAGACTTATGGAATAAACCCTCGGATTTTTGGAATAAAACTCACAGGGATCCCACACCTGCGGTCCCGATCACCGCACCTGCGGAAAAAGCATCGCAGGTGCGGAAGTCACTTAAAAAGCATTGGGGCCGCACCTGCGGTCGTTTGGTCGCGCCTGCGATCCCGTATTTGCGGAACCCAGGTCACATCTACGACCACTAAACTCCCCTATCGCACCTGCGATCAAGGCCACCGTGCCTGCGAGTCCGAACCTGCGGACAAACCTTCGCAGGTGTGAAGACACCCGAAGGGGCCTGGTTCAACAACAACAATTTTCCCAAATTTCACCCGTTAAGCATCCGAAACAATCCCGAGGCCCCCGGGACCTCAACCAAAAACACCAACCAACCCTAACACCTTATTTGGACTAGGTCGAGCCTCAAAAACACGTCTCATAACATCAAAATCATCGATTATGCATAGGTTCAAGCCTAGAAACTTAAGAAAATTCTAAAATTCACTTTCGACGCCGAAACATGTCTAAACTTATCTGAATGACCTCAAATTTTGTACACACATCCCAAATGACATGACGGAACTACTGCAACTTCCGAAATTCCATTCTGACCCTCGGATCAAAATTCACTATCGGACCGGAAACTCCAAAAATTCAAACTTCGGCATTTCAAGCCTAAATGAGCTATGGACTTCCAAAATACATTCCGAACACGCTCCCAACCCCAAAATCACCTAACAGAGCTAATGGAACCATCATATTTCCATTCCGAGGCTGGCTTCACACTTCTCCGACTACGGGCAACTTTTCAACACTTAAGCTCTCATTTAGGGACTAAATATCCCAAAACTCTCAGAAACTTAAAACCGAACGTCCCGGCAATTCAATTAAGTAGAAATAGACTTAGGGAAAACAGTTAATAGGGTATCGGGGCGTTAATTCTTAAGGCGACCGACCGGGTCGTCACAAGATTGGCGAACCAAGTATAAGGTTCTCGACGGCCATGGAAGGTGAAAACAGCGACGAATTAAGGACCAACCTGGACTTGCTCGAACCACAGAGAGAAGAAGCATTGATATGGATGGCAGCTCAAAAATTAATCATAGAGCGTTATTACAACCGTAAAGCTCATCTCAGGTACTTTAAAATTGGGGACTTCGTCCTCAAAAAAGTCTTTCAATCAACAAAAGAAGCAGGTGCAAGAAAGCTAAATTCAAACTAGGAAGGACCTAACAAAAATCGAGGGATAGCTGGAAAAGGCGCCTATGAGTTGGAAGCTATGGACGACATAGTTCTACCAAGAAGCTGGAACGCCATCCATCTAAAGAAGTATTACTTCTAAAAAGAAAAGAATACCCCCCCCCCATCAGGTATCACACGTTTGATTTTATTTTGAACATTTAAAAATTTTACTAACTTTTTTAGATGATAGGCACAAAGCTAACCCATCACCAGATGATGATATTAGACCTACAAAGACGCGAGGAAATAACACAATTCCCGGTCTAGGGTTACACTTTCTGCTGGACATTTTAAAAGGGGTTAAGCCGTCATCATCTAAAAAACTATATACCTTCGAGTCCGGAATTTTTTTCCTTTTCAGGAAAAGGACCACAAGGAAAGGAATAATCAAGTACTCGAGATTTCATTTTTCAAAGCTCAAACACTTGGGGGTCTATATAGTATGGAAGACTAAGATGAAGCAAAGAAGACTATCAGAAAGTCAAAAGCTCGAGCCTATAGACCCATCTACCCAATGAGACAAGTGACACGAGAAGAATCAAAAGAAATCAAAAGACCTATCCAAATACAAAGCCTAATGCAAAAAGCAAAAACCTTCGAACATATTCAGGTTGAAAGGCAAAATGTTAGTCACGAGAAAGAAATGTACATCTTCATACTTATTCAAAACTGTTGTAACAAAAACAGTTAGGGGTAAAGATCATCATCAATATACTCATTCAAAAAACTGTTCTCGAATAAAACAGTTATGGATGAAAGATCTAAACCCTTGTATTTGTTCAAAAAACTGTTATCAAATAAAAACAGTTACGAATAAGAAAACATTTCCCTCGTACTTATTAGAAAACTGTTTCCAAAACAGTTGCGGGTAAAAACCCCAATCTTTATAAAAACTGTTACTAGTGAAAAACAGTTATTTCCTTGTATTAATATCGAAAAATAGTTACGAAATACAAGAGTATATTAAATCTGTTAAAAAAAATAGTTGCAATCGTGAGTATTAGACGATAACCAAACACATGTAAAATGTCATGGAAGTTCAAACAAAAAACTTTCCTTGGAAACATTCTTAAACATGTGTAAAATTCCTATCACTCTATTGCATTATCATGAAGTTGAGACGTCTTCTTCATGTCAATTATAAAGGGCCCTCTTCCATAAACTATGCCTATTACAAAAAGGCACACATTTAATATGACACCGTGCCTATTATAAAAAAGGTACGAGTAGTCTAAAGCATGCCACATGCAAAACTCGAAGGTAAAAGTAAAACCTCAAAAAATAAAGCATGCAAAAGACTTAAAGAGTGAAACAGAAACTCAACAAAAGTCGAACTAACATTTATATATTAAAACGGCTAAAACTAAGTATTAACTTGTACTTAGCCGTATAAGATTTTTATATTTACATTGTGGTGCCCCTAAGTTGTCATTTGGGGACTTAAAGGAAATCCAAATTTACCCCCGATGGGACTGGGGGTAACCACCAATTGATACAAATAAAAAGAAAAAAGGGATAAACCAACTAGATATTTTTAAGAAGAGGGGTTGACTTCAGTGGCAGAAGGAGCGGGAGAAACTGAGGATGAAGAGGCATGAGCGGCTAGAATCTCACCATCAAGCGAAGAGAGGTTATGACGCTGTTGAGCCTTCTCCATGCCTTCCTTAGTTTTGGCTATTTCAACACTAAGGTCGAAACCTTCTTGACTCACTTCCATCAATGTGTCGAGGCGAGAATTCATATACGCCCAGCTCACATCGACAATAACCACCTCTTCCAAATCTTCATAATCTTGTGCCCACACTTGAAGCTCAGCTCTCAGCCCGTCCTTCTCTGCCTCCGCAGCTTCATGAGCGGCCCTTAATGGAACAATCGACTCCTCTAAAGCTTGAGCTTTGTCTAAAGCCCTTCGAAGATCTTCTTGAGTACGACTGAGTGATTGCACGAGCTCGCTTGAGTATTCTTCCTTCTGCCCCAGCAAGTTCTTCAAGTCTCTAATGTCCTCTTAGGCACAGGACAGCTGCTCCGCGAACGAAGACTCTAGAACGCTCTTGTCTTTGTCAGTTTGACTGCAAGAAGCCCGCTCCACTGCTAGTTCTGCTGCCATAAGTCTCATCTACCGCTTCGAGGTACTCCTCTCCTCTTATAAAGCGTCCATGTCAATCGTTAGGCTATCATAATGTGCTTTCCAATTATCAACTTCTGCCTGCAACTCTCTTGTCTCTTGGTCTATGTTTGAAATCCTCTTCATAAGCTCCATACCTATGAGGTTAATCTACAAGAAATAAACCAGTTAGATATGGTAAATTTCATATACGAGATTAAAAGAGGATAACTTACACCATACCTTCAAAGAAGTATGCACGACCTCATTTGCCCATGTAAGAGCACCGTGGCTAGCTAGCTTTGCTTTCTCAGCGGGACCTATTAAAGGCTTTAGCCACACTTCAGGCTCACCCGTCTTCTTAAATAGTTTTCCCTCAACTAGAACCTCTATTACCACATGCCGCATCTCTTTGCTAAAAGACCCTACTTCCCTAACGGAAGGCATGGAAGTAGGCAAAGATGGAACAATAACAGGCACAGAAGGTTGAGGAGTTGGAGAAGCCACGGGCAAAGGCAGGCATGGAAAGTTGAAGAAGTTACAGGCCAAGCAGCAGCAAAAGTTGAGATAGCCAAAGGAATAGACGAAACAGTTTCTCTCAAAGAAGCAGGAAAAACAGCAGCCAAAGGGACGTCATCAACAGCAAGATCAATACCACCGTGAATAGGGGAATGTGGAACATCATCAAAGACAGGAGGCTCAATCACAGACACGGGAGGCAAGGTTGAGGCAGTAGGCTCATCATCTAAAATCATTCGCCTTCTCCGTGGCTTGTGCCGTAAAGCACCCTCTTCCTCTTCTGCTATGGAGCGAGATTCACTAATCTTCCTCTTCAAGGAAGATGAACCAACAATGATTTCCTGGGCTTGAGCCAAGGATATTTTTGGGATAGAGGAAGCAGACACCCCACGAGCAGAGAATCCTATTAAAAAGAGAAAAAAGTTAAACGACAAAAGAAAAAAGACTCGAGTCAGGAAAGAAGCAAGAACAAAATCTTCACTTATCGTGGGTCTTTACTTGCCAACCATACCTCCCAGCGAGGTACTTCCAAGATATTTCTTCTGAAGGAGAAACATATAATATTTTTTCTACCCAATCACGAATACCGAAGACATTCTCAACAGTATTCATGATTGCTGAAAGAAGAAAAATAAACAGACACGGTGTTAAGTAAAACATCTCAAGTCAAAACAAGAAAAAGTAAATGTGAGCTAAAGCCTACTCACGTGCGCGATTCCACTTCTCAGGGAAGGGAAAATTTTCTTCACCCACTAAACCATCAGTGGGTACAACAACATACCGGACGTACCAACCCCTATCCTTATCATCTCCAGGGGTTACTAACACTCTTTTGCTTCTAGCAGTCAAAGTAAAAACCCCTTCACGAAATAAGGTAGGAGAGTACAGGTGAATAAAATGATTGAAGGTAAAAGGAACCGAGGCTAAAGAAGACAAACTCCTAAGGCATGGGACAACTTTCCACACAAGCGGGCCGACCTGTCCTAAGCAAATATTGAAAAAATGGAAAAACTCGATTATAACTGGGTCAATGGGGGTCTAAACCCTAAAGTGAAGGATACATATAAATAAAAGAATACCTCGTCTTGTAAGACGTTATTCTTTGATTACTATTCGAAATATAGACATGAAAGTCAGATTTTCAGAAGCATTCCCTTCGAACAAGGGAAATCCCTCAGTTATACGGGTTGGATATCTTTCTACACTATCAAGAGAAGAAGATTGATCTACAAAAACTTGACTATCCCTAGCAAAAACAAACTCATCAGGGACAGTTTCATCGACTCCAAGTTCACGAAGGCGTTCGCCTCTACCCCTAGACAAAGATCGAGAAACCCTAAATCTCGGGGAAATTGGAGATCTAGTGGAAGGGGGAGGTACTATTTGAGAGGAAGAAGAGCCCCTCGAAGGAGTGGATCCTAGAATTCTAAGTCTACCACCCCTCCGACTCCTAGTCGGAGTAGAAGATGGCGCTAAGCTTTCAATGTCTATTACTCTTTGAGGTTGGTTTGCAGAAGACATGTTTACAAAGGCAAAGGAGAAAGTTCTTTACAGAAAATAAAATTGGAAAAGTGTCGTGGAAGCAAAGAAAGGAAAACACGTATTTATACTTGGAGACAACCGTCAAACATGATGAAAAGTCATAATTGAAGATGTCACTTCGAGACTGACACAGCCGCAAAAATCCTGAAAGGTGCTGAGTAAATGCAGAACCAATCCAAAAAGGACGCGTGGTATGAGCATTAAATGGAAGTGACAAATGACGCCTATGGTGCAGAGAAGGATACAATGATTCAAGGAAAAGCGGCGGAAAAATATTCCCGCCATAAATGAATATCCACTTACCAAATATTAATCGTTAAATATATGGTAAGTGGGGGGACTATCTGTATTGGTAAAAAAGAGTTTCACACGTAAGCCAGCTTTTGACAACTCAGCCAGTCACGTGGACACAGGAAAACACGATAGCTGGACATAACTCTTTGAAGTGGTACGATACAAAGAGGCACAGTTCAGTAAACCCACGAACTTATCAGCCACGGGAAATTCAACTTGATCAAAACGGGAGAGAGGCACGGTCAGAATGAATCTAGACAAAGCTACGGGCAGACTCAAGGATCCACAATTGATTACTCGAACGTTATGTAACTGAATCCCTATTACCGTTATCCTTTGTAACACCTCATGAATGTCATAATTAGTCATTAATGAGTAACCATAGCAGGAGTCGTACGTTATAAGAATATCCTATATAAGGGAGAGGAATACAACTTGTAAATGCATCTGATTCTCTAATACAATCAAGTTCAATANAGGTACTATTTGAGAAGAAGAAGAGCCCCTCGAAGGAGTGGATCCTAGAATTCTAAGTCTACCACCCCTCCGACTCCTAGTCGGAGTAGAAGATGGCGCTAAGCTTTCAATGTCTATTACTCTTTGAGGTTGGTTTGCAGAAGACATGTTTACAAAGGCAAAGGAGAAAGTTCTTTACAGAAAATAAAATTGGAAAAGTGTCGTGGAAGCAAAGAAAGGAAAACACGTATTTATACTTGGAGACAACCGTCAAACATGATGAAAAGTCATAATTGAAGATGTCACTTCGAGACTGACACAGCCGCAAAAATCCTGAAAGGTGCTGAGTAAATGCAGAACCAATCCAAAAAGGACGCGTGGTATGAGCATTAAATGGAAGTGACAAATGACGCCTATGGTGCAGAGAAGGATACAATGATTCAAGGAAAAGCGGCGGAAAAATATTCCCGCCATAAATGAATATCCACTTACCAAATATTAATCGTTAAATATATGGTAAGTGAGGGGACTATCTGTATTGGTAAAAAAGAGTTTCACACGTAAGCCAGCTTTTGACAACTCAGCCAGTCACGTGGACACAGGAAAACACGATAGCTGGACATAACTCTTTGAAGTGGTACGATACAAAGAGGCACAGTTCAGTAAACCCACGAACTTATCAGCCACGGGAAATTCAACTTGATCAAAACGGGAGAGAGGCACGGTCAGAATGAATCTAGACAAAGCTACGGGCAGACTCAAGGATCCACAATTGATTACTCGAACGTTATGTAACTGAATCCCTATTACCGTTATCCTTTGTAACACCTCATGAATGTCATAATTAGTCATTAATGAGTAACCATAGCAGGAGTCGTACGTTATAAGAATATCCTATATAAGGGAGAGGAATACAACTTGTAAATGCATCTGATTCTCTAATACAATCAAGTTCAATATTTTATTTCTGTAGTATTGTCTATTATTCTTTTTTCCCATTATCTTCATTATCAGTAACCATTATTCATCTTAAAAATAAGCTTTAGTCAAAGGGTCGAATTCTTTGATTAAACATTCATGACACCGAGCGTCCGAGTGGCATACCACCCTTCTCCTCTACATGAATCTGCCCATGTTGTCAGGTTAAATTGTTGTATCTATTGATAATCATAATTTAAAAATATCAGAAAGAAAAAGATATATCTTCGGGAAACAGAGAGATTTTGAAGAAGAGACTCTTTTTATAAAAGCATGCATGTGCATGAATAGCTAATGCTGCAGTTTGATTGACAAAGGGAAGCTCCTATATTTTTAGAGTTATTTATATTTGATAATACACTTTGAGTTAAAAAGATTAGTTCGGTGTATGAAGTATCTTGCGGATTCGAAAAAATATCGTACCCTAAGAGAATATAATGTAAGTAACCTATCGTAATGTAAATATCAATAAATAATTTCACAGCTCGAATATGTGACTATAAAACCGGTGGCTTATAAGACTGAATCTTTCAACGATTTCCTGTTTAAATATAGCAAAGTATTGAAGATGGTTCTGTTTGATATAGACTGACAATTATTGAAATAAAATGGGACCAATGAATTGATGAACCGATGACTCGGGAAGAAAGTTCACCAACAACCTCCATTACTTGAATGAGAAGACAAATAACCTTACTTTCCTGTTCACCCCCTAACCCCCTGGCCCATTTGTGTTGGGTGTGAATATAGGAAAAACACTTGAATGAGAATACAAAAAAATTCGGATTTAGAGTAGATGATTTGATTTCCATAGCATCTATTACTATTTATTCGGGTATTATTATTACACGTTTGGAAGAAACAAAAATGGGTACATATAAGTATCTAAGGTAAAATTAGTTTATATTAAATGATCGAAAAATAACGTGACACATGGAATTGAAGACAGGCAAAAAATAAATCGAGCAACAATCAGTACCTGGAACAACCGCTGCAATTGACATCGGATAGACCCCGAAGGGAGCACAATCAACGTGAGCGGATCGAATGTTTGTCATCGGATGACATTCAATGAATACTATTCCCTAACATTAAATGGGCAGCGGTTGCAGAGAATGTCTGCATCATGGCCTGCCGTTACATATTCACCAATGGCCCATTTATTGTCATTTAAGTGGAGCTTGATCCTAGGATCTTGTTTTACTAGGTATAGCTATAAATCGTAGCTTCAACCGCCATTATAAGCACAAAAAATTCTTGGCAAAACTTATGCAACATTCCATTCTCAAGCTAAATAAAATAACTTCACTTGTTGTTTTACATTGTTCTTATTTCTGTCTTCGGAGACATTCGCTACCGGAACCAGGCTTGTCATTTCTTTTAATTTTAATTGCTATGTGTTATTTTTAATCTTACTTATTTATCATTTTTTTGGATCAAATTAGTTCGCTTGTCTATTTTACGGGTAAATAATTTGGTGCCCATCGCAGTCTTAGACAATTGCGTAATTAAGTTGATCCTTGTGTTTATTACTAACTTGTTTGATTCTTTGTTTCTTAGAAAAAAATAAATATGGCAACTAACGATGTCAACATCACATACAACATTGAGGGGCATGAAAATCCTCCTCAATATGAACATTCAATCAGTGACACCCGCAACGAGGGAAACGGGGCAACTCCAGTCCATGGTAGACGGTACCCCCCGACATGTATGGGAGCCAATTCCCGATGATGCCCAGTTCCTTTCAGCGCTACTGCAAATCAGACGACTCAAAGAGTTGATAATAACACCCCGAGGGGAGAGGCCGATTTCGACAGTGTCAGGGGGATTAATAGCGGATCTGGTAATGATAATAGTAATGATCCATTCAAAATCGAGTTCATGAGATTTATGAAGGAAATGAACGAGCGGATGGATCAAAAACCGAAGGAATTTCATTTCCAATGGATCAGATTCCGAGCGCACCGCCAGTTTTGAAGGGTCCAGATTTGAAAAATTATACTCAGCTCTCGTTCAAAAAAATGCAACACCGGGGTTAATTACGAAGAGGTTCAAGATTCCGGACATACTAAAGTACAATATGACATCAGATCCTCAGGAGCACATCACAACCTATAAGACAACGGTAAAAAGGAACGATTTGACTCAACATGAGATCGAGTTGGTTCTGCTGAAACACTTTGGGGAAACCCTTACGAAGGGGGCCTTGACAGGGTATTCACTCTTACCCGATCATTCAATAGATTCTTTTGAAATTCTCAAAGATTCGTTCATTAAGGCCTATGTTGGGGCTAGAAAGGTCCAGGCTAGGAAGGCGGACTTATTCAAGATCGCATAAGGTGAGTCCAAATTGTTGCAGAAGTTTGTGATTAGATTCCAAAAAGAGAGTATGCTGCTACCGGTCGTATCAGACGAGTGGACATCAGAGGCATTCATAAAGGGTTTAAATTCGAGGAGCTAATATGCCTCCCGAAAGCTGAAGGAAAGCCGCTCGAATTCCAAGCGACTACATGGGCAGGCGTTCATAACCGCTTTGAGTTGAAAATAAGGATAGAGGACGATCATCTTGGATTCCCGGTATCAACCAAAGGGCGGGAGCGAGGCAAGAACCAGGATAAGTTCAAATGTGATTTCGATACAGACCGATGATCTTCTAAGGGCCTCTTCATGCCATACGAGAGAATCGAAGGACGCAACACCAAAGGGTTTTGGTCCTCGGATAGGTTTCTTTAGGATAGAATTTCATACCATGGCCGGAAAAATAGATCGTTGCAAGAAAAGAGGTACCGGGGACCCGACATTCCTCATATCCCAGGCTGTCAGATTGTAATTTAAACATTAGCGTAGTGGAGCTGGTATCGGGCGTGAGGAAAATAAAAAAGGCACTATTCTCGAAGCCAATCATATTCGATCCCAGGTAGAGGGATCCTAAGTTATGGTGCAAATATCACGGGACTCACAACCACAGAACTGGGGACTGCCGACATCTGCTTGAAGAGGTGGCAACGTTGTTGAAGAATGGTCATCTTAGGGAATTCTTGAGCGAACGGGCCAAGAAAAATTACATTCGTTGCCGGGATAATACGGAACCTTCAAAGATAGTAGAAGATCCTCCCCGATTGACTATCAACATGATTTTCTGAGGGAATGAAATCAATAGTGTAACCTTCTCGGCAACAGAAGATGAAGGTTTCAGTGACTAACAACAAAAGACTCCGGGAGGTTACCGAAGACGATATCACCTTCACGGAGAAAGACGCTGATGCACTTCTCATTGCACATAACGATACTTTAGTAATCTCTCTCAATGCCTTAGATTTTAAGATTAAGCGTGTTTTGGTTGACCTAGGAAGCTCAACACACATCATTCAATGGAGAGTACTGGAGCAAGCAAAGTTAACAGGAAGCATCATTCCGGCAACAAAGCTCCTCGCCAGATTTAACTTGGTGAGTGTGACAACCCGAGAGGAGATCCTACTAGCCACGAACTCCGAAGGGGTAACCAAGACCACCTTATTTGAAGTGGTGTATAACGGCATGGGCTACAACATAATTCGTGGAAGGCCATGGATACATGAGATGAGATCAAGGCTATACCATCAGTATATCACCAACTGCTGAAATTCCCAAACCTAAAAGGAATCAAGCAGATAAGAGGAGATCAACCGTCAGCAAGAGAAATGAACGCAATGACGATTCCAGCAGTAAAATAAAGGAGCCCAACAAATAGAAATTACAGAAACCGAAGCCTGCTCCCGTGCCAAGTGAAGATGATAAAGGCGAGGAGTCATTGCAGTCCCACCAGGTACCGAGATACTTTCAAGTACTGGAAGAGACAGACACAACCAAATCCACAACACAAGAACTCGAGCACGTGGCTTTGTTCGAAGAATTCTTGGAAAGGAAGTTTCACTTAGGAACGGGACTTAATCTTGAACTCATGTCAGACTTTTCTTAAATCTAACAATGACGGTTTTGCATGGTCGCACTCAGATATGACAGGTATCCTACTAGAGGTGACCGTGCACAAGCTAAGCTTGAACCCAAGCTTCCCTCCAGTAAGGTAAAAGAAACGTCCAATAGCAAAGGTCAGAAACAAGTTTGTTAAAGAAGAGGTAACTCGACTACTTGACATCGGCTCGATCCAGGAGGTAAAGTATGCCGAATGGTTAGCCAATGTAGTTGTGGTTCCAAAAAAGAATAACAAGTTTTGAATGTGCGTAGATTATAAAGACTTGAATTAGGCATGCCCTAAAGACTCGTTCCCATTTCCAAACATTAATCAAATGATTGATGCAACGGCGGGGCACGAGTTAATGAGTTTCCTCGATGCCTATTACATGTAAAATCAAATCAAGATGAGCCCAGAAGATCAGGAATTATTTTTGTTCATAACGAAATTTGGCACAAAATATTATAATGTGATGCTCTTTGGGCTTAAAAACGCCGAATCCACTTATCAGAGGCTCGTGAACAAGATGTTCGAGAAGAAAATAGGTAAGACAATGGAAGTGTATATTAGATAACATGTTTTTCAAGTCTTTGAATGCAGGTGATCTTTTTAAGCACCTCCAAGAAATCTTCGATATCTTGAGGAAGCATAAAATGAAGCTCAACCCGAAAAAATGTGTGATCGGGATTGGCTTCAGTAAGTTCTTGGGTTTCTTGGTCTCACAGAGAAGGATCAAGGTAAATTCAGATAAAATCAAATCCATTGAGGATATAGTAGAAGAAGTGTAAAAGAAGTGCAAAGGCTCACCAGAAGACTGAGCGCTTTAAGAAAGTTTATCTCTCGGTCCTCAAAAAAATGTCATCATTTTTTCTAACTTCTGAAGAGGAAGAACAATTTCGAATAGACTTCAGAATGTCAGCAGGCCTTGAAAGAACTGAAATGTTATGTATCAAGCCCCCGACTATTTTTAAAATCGGGGGAAGGTGAACAATTACTGATATATCTAAGGTCTTGGAAGTAGCGGCAAATGCCATTTTAGTACAAGAAGACGAAGGTACGCAATTTCATATCTATTATGTTAGTAAAATTTTGTTAGGAGTGGAGACTCGCTATCCGTACCTCAAAAATTTGGCCTTAGCTCTCGTAGTCGTCTTTTGAAAGCTTAGGCTTTATTTTCAGTGCTGCCCGATAGCCAGTGTGGCAACTTTCCCCTTGTGGAATGTTCTTCACAGGCCGGAGTTGTCAGGCGGCTGGCTAAGTGCGCAGTAAAAATTAGTGAATTCAATATTGAATACAAGCCAAGGACTACGATCAAATTACAAGTTTTGGACGATTTAGTGGCCGATTTCAGTCCCGGGTTATTTCCCCTGGTTGTTAAAGAAGCGGTGCTGATGTCAGAGACGACATATGGAGTTTGGACCTTGTTCACAGACGGGGCTTCCAATGTGAAAGGGTCCCGTCTCAAGGTAGTGCTAATCACGCCCTCGGGGGAAACACTGAGGTAGGCCATTAAAACTGTTCCGTTAACTAACAATGAAGCCGAGTTTGAGGCTTTGATTGCAGGATTCGAATTGGCCCGAGGACTTGGCTTCAAGGTCATAGAAATCAAATGTGATCCCCAGCTAGTAGAAAGCCCGGTGTATGGGATTTCTACGCAAAGGAGGAACGCATGCAACAATATGTGATTAAGGCTCAAACATTGCTCGCACGATCCAGGAAGTGGTCGATCACACACATTCTGAGATATGAGAACATGGAAGCAGATGCATTGGCCAATTTGGGGTTGTCCATGCAGATGAAAAAAATCTGAATCCGGTACTATGGTTCAACTTATGCATTCTTTACTAGATTTGGATGGATATTGTGAAGTAAATACAACCAACCTAGTATGGGACTGGAGGAATGAGTTCATCAAGTATCTTCGGCATGTCAAGTTGTCCGAAGATCTGAAGCTGTCTCGGGCACTACGCACCAAAGTGGATCATTATTACCTCATGGGGNGGGGGGGGGGGGGAATTACATAAGAGATCATACCAAGTCCCGTTGGCCTGATATTTAGGAGCCTCAGAGGTGGACTATGTGATGATAGAGGTCCATCAAGGAATTATTTTAGAACCATTCAGGTGCAGATTCGTCTGTACTAAAGCTGGTTAGGGAAAGATACTTGTCATGACCCAAAAACTAACCCTATCATGATGGCACCTAACGTGGTACTAGGCAAGCCGACACATTACCAAAAAAATTCAATATTCTCATTTCAAAGACAATTCCAACGCTATTTAATATAAAATATTCATAAAGGAGTTCAAATCAAAACAGAAGTGCAAAAAAGAAAGCCCGACATCGGGGTGTCACTAGTCATGAGCATATACTACAGCCGTTTGACAATATCAAGACTAACTCCGATGGATCTGCAACTGAACAAATCAACACCTTTACCGTGACCAGAAATGCCTGGATCTGCACACAAGGTGCAGGGAGTAACGTGAGTACGCCAACTCAGTAAGTAACAACAGTAAATAAAAACTGAGAAGTAATGACGAGCAATAATGCAAGTAAAGTTCATACCACAGAACCTCAGTAAAATACGACACGCTTTTAAAACTATACTTTGAACCAAATCAGCTTGTTTGAATCCAGTTCCAATAAAATCATTTTAAAAATATCTTTCAACAATTTTTAAACAAAGGCTAAATTCAAAGGTGAGCAAAAATGATGAAATCATAAACAGCCCCTCGGATAAACATCACTCATATACAGACCCTCAGGCAAATCTCATCATCGCTCATATACAGCCCCTTGGGCAAACCTCATCATCACTCATTGTTCCCAGTCACTCGGCACTCGGCACTCAGTAGGTACTTGCGCTCACTAGGGGTGTGTACAGTCTCCGGAGGGGCTCCTTCAGCCCAAGCGCTATATCAAGCCAATCATGGCATAAATCAACGAGGCCCTCGACCTATATCAAACGTGTTGCGGCATACAACCCGATCCCATAAATATCCTCACCAATCAGGCCCTCAACCTTTCTTAGTCATAAACCTCTCCAGCCTCTCGGGCTCTCAGAAAAAAATAAAGTATTCAGCCCAAACAATATTTATATGATGCATCAAAATAGAGTAGTAGAGACTGAGTTATGTAGTAAATAAGTATAAACATGACTGAGTATAGATTTTCAATTGAAAACAATGAGAGGATAGCAAGAAAAGACCTATAAGGGTCCAAACAATGCTGGCATAAGGCCTAACATGACATCTAGCCTGATTTATAAAAATTCTTTCTAAAAACTGTAAGAAGCATGCAGTTTCAACAAAATATTAAGCTTAGAAGTTGATACGGGATGGACCAATTCACAATCCCCAATGGTCACGCCCACACACCCGTCACCTAGCATGTGCGTCACCTCAAAATAGTCACATGACACAAAATCCGGGATTTCATACCCCCGAGATTAGATTTACAATCGTTACTTACCTCAAAACGATTAAATCTCCACTTCGCGATGCCTTTTCCTCTCGAATCAGCCTCCAAATGCTCTGAATCTATTCACAATCAGTACAATAACATCAATATATGCTAAAGGAATGAATTCCACAAGAAAAAAAAATACTAATTTAGACCAAGAACCCAAAATTGGTTCAAATCTGGTCCTTGGGCCCACGTCTCAAAATCCGACAGAAGTCACAAAACTAGAAAGCCCATACACTCACGAGTCCATGCATACGAAACTTATTAAAATCCGACTCTATTTGGTTCCTCAAATTCTCAAATCAAACTCTTCAAAATCCCAAGCCCTAACCCCTCATTTTCACCCCTAATTTCCTCTAATTAATTGATAAAACAACGGGAAAACACCATAGATAGGAGTACTAGATCTCAAGAAGCTTACCTCACTGAAAACCCCTTGAATCTCCCTTCAAAATCACTCCAAAAGCTCCAAAAACCGACTTGAAAATGGTGGAAATGAACCAAAATTCACGAAGTGTGCTATTTATATTTTCTGCCCAGGTCTTCCGCACCTGCGATCATATATCTGCTCATGCGGAACTGCACCTGCGGTCATTTCCTCGCACCTACGGAAACCACTTAAATCCTCAAAGCCGCATCTGCGTCCCAAGTCTCGCACCTGTGGGCTCGCAGATGCGACCAATCTTATGCTTCTACGGACCCAGACCTGGCCTTCCATTTCCGCATTTGCGGCTAACCAAATGCACCTACGACCTCGCACCTACGTTTCCCACTCCGCAGGTGCAGAAACACCAGTAGAAGCAGCTTCAACTGCATTTTTCAAATTCCAAACTCTCCGTTAGCCATCCGAAATCATCTCGAGCCCCTCGGGACCTCAACCAAACATACCAACAAGTCATATATCAACCTATGAACTTGGTTGAACCTTTGAAACACTCAAAACAAAATCAAAACACCGAATTACCCTCGGATTCAAGCCTAAGAACTTCTAAACTTCCAAATTCCGCAATTGACGCCGAAACCTACCAGACCACGTCCGAATGACTTCAAATTTTGCACACACGTCACAAATGACACTACGAACCTACTCCCACTTCTAAAATTCTATTCCAACCCTAATATCAAATTTTCCACTGCCGACCAAAATCATCAAATTTCTAACTTTCGCCAATTCAAGCCTAATTCTACCACGGACCTCCAAATCACATTCCGAACACGCTCCTAAGTCCAAAATTACCTAACGGAGCTAACCGAACCATAAGTCAACATCCGGTTGACTTTTCCATCTTAAGCTTCTAAATTGGAGACTGTCTCATCCCACTCTGGACCCCGAACCAACCAACACGATACGATAAAATACGGCTGAAGAATACCAAAGGAAGCAGGAATGGAAAAAATGGCGCTATAACTCATGAAATGATCGGCCGGGTCGTTACAATACTACTGGCCCCATATGGATCAAGACACAAAGGCGTTCCTTCAATGCGACAAGTCTCAGCATCATGCACAGTTGGTTGCTCCAATCAGCGGAACTCTTGTATTCGGTACTATCCCCATGGCCATTCATGAAATAGGGGATGAATATTGTTGGTTCGCTGCCACTAGGTCCCGGAAAGGTAAGATTCCTTTTAATTTTTACCGATTATTTCACTAAATGTATTGAAGTTGGTCCTTACCAAAAGATCGGTGAGCGTAAAGTGATCGAATTCCTGTGGGAACACAAAATCTGTCGATTCAGAATACCAAGGAACTTTCTTGCGATAACGGACCATAGTTCATAGGCTCCAGAGTAAAAATATTTTTTGAGGACCTAAAATTCAAAAGGATTACATCCTCACCGTACCATATGAGCGTTAATGGATAGAAGAAATTGACCAATAAGGTGAATATCCATAATCTCAAAAAGAGAAGAAACGTCTAAAGGCAAGTGGCCTAAAGAGTTATCAGGTGCTCTGGGCATACCGGACAATGGAAAAATCAAGCACGGGAGAGATGCTCTTCTCTCTCATATACATCGTAGAAGATCTGATCCCGGTGGAAGTAGAGGAACCAACCTTACAATTTTCCTGAGCAAATGAAGAAATAAATAATGAGGCTTTTTTGGTGTAGCCGGATCTGCTCACTAATCGAAGAAAAATTTGGCTCGATGGCAAGTTCCTAATGGGAAGTAAAGCTTATCATCGAACCAAAGACTATTCAACCGTTCACAAGTGTTTCAACCAGCGAAACAAGACCTCCAGTTTTCCAATTTGCATACTTCGCATTCAAACACTAGGGGGGATAGTATTGGATTCGGCAACAAGGATGCCACAAAAATTGGAACTACGAGACCGGAGAATAGTATCGGGTGCAGGGACTGCATAGACAGCCCTGTAGAAACAAGTTGTACGAGTTAGCCACATGTATTGGCAATTTCTCCTTTTTAGCATCGAATGCTTATGTACTTTTAAAGACATAAGGAATAAAATAAAGTCTTTTTATTTTTATCTTGTTTCTTTTCCAAACGATGAGTTAATTTTATCATTTGAAAGTTAACAGAAAACTTCAAATACTTGTGCTGTAATAAACAGGAGGCATCTTCTTCAAGTGCACCGTAAACATAAGAGGGCCCTCTCTTATGAAATACTCATAGTAAAGGGTTGGTTTTGGAAGAGTTTATTCTCGAAACAAGAAGCTATCGGACAAAAATACACCCGAAGCCTTATATAATTCAACGCAAAAAGAACAAAATTTGCGCAATACTTAAGTAAAAATCTTCTTCCTTTATGAAAATGGCAAACAGAATAAATACAAAAGTACAAAGGAAAGCAACAAATGAAAAGAGGAAGAATCTAAATATTATAGCCACCGGAACTCGGGGGGGAGAGACATTTACGCCCCCTCCCCCCGGGGGAAAGTGCACGGATCAGTCGTATGTTCAGGACCTGGGCCTTCATTACATTCTCTTCAAGTTCCTCCTTAGTTCCCGAGTAATCAAAACCAGTGCTTGAAGAGTCAGTTACTTCAGGCTAAGCCGAGAGACGTTCTCGACTAGTTAACTCTAGTGCTCGGGCCTTGGCGATACCATCATCAATATCAATGATGCCCGTTTTGGCCTCCTCCTAGGTTTTTCTCCTCATGTGATACATAGAGTACATCTTTCAAATACGAGGGAATTCCCTTGGTGTTGGAGCTTTGCCTTAAGTCTATTAACCTCGGCATGAAGGCCATCCCTCTCGGGTCTCGTGGTGATGAGGCTTGAATTGAGATCACAGATTATAGAAAGGTGAAGCTGATTTTGATCCATGATCTTCTTAAATATATCTTCCATCCTGACCCTCTTCTCCTTGGCAGCATTAGCCTCCTCGGTATTGGAGCTCAAGACTGCCTCCAAATTATTCACTTGTTCAAAGGAGGCAGACTCGCGCTTGACATCAGCAAGAATAACATCTTAAAGCTTAGACCACTTAGCCTTAACATCTTGAAGTTGTTCATGTAACTGAGTGGCTTATTGGATGTGGGCCATCATTTCCTGCTCGCTTTGCTGCAACCGAGCCTCAAGCTCGTCTGCTTCAGCAACCTTTGCCTCTAGCACTAGGAGGCGCTCAGCAAGTTAATTCCTTTTGGCCAATAAATGATCCCGTTCATGCATAAGTACTTTATCGAGAATAAATCTCTGAAAGCCCTCGAAAGCAAGGAAGCTGTCTTGAAAAAGGTATATCGAAGTTAGAAGCCTCGTTACAACAGGTAAGTAAAAAACAAGCAATAAGAGAGCAAGTACAATATTGCTGTCACATTATGCATGGAGTTATTAAACATGAACTTCTCTAAAAGGAAGTGTATCTTATTTTTATCTATCTCAGATGCCAGTGTATTTAGGTAGTTTACAAGTTCCACCAGCCTAGACAACAGATGACACCCTTCAAAACCGAGAGAGTTACACTCCTCCTCCCTCGGGGATCTGGAAAAGGGGTGAACAGTTGTTTCCTAAATTTCCGTTGTCAATAGATTGGGGAGGAGAAGCACCCTCCTATCGGGCGTCTGTGGCTGGCGGAGGAGATGCATCAGATGGTGGTGGCGAAGATACAATTGGTGTAGAAGGGCATGAAGTTGTTGGTGTTGTAGGTTGAGAAGTAGCTGCAACAAGAGAACTGCTGATTATTAGTTTCTCATTGATCGAAGGCAAAAGAGGTCTAAGTTTTGACCTAATGGAACTAGAAATAGCAATAGGGTTCGTAAGGTGAGAATTGGTATTCTCTACTATCTCCATTTCACCCAAAAGTTTTCGGACCTCACCTTCGGTCGGTGTTTTAAGCTCTCCCGGTTGAGTACTCGATTGAGCTAATAAAGATTGTTGTCTCTTTTGAAGGGAAGTCCTTTCATCACTGGCTTCCCCGTCATCTTCAATGACCACTGTGCCCACGGTCATCTCATTTGTGGCCTTCTTTATTTTTATTTTTATTTTTACCGCTAGCCGAGGAAGAACGTCGCCTTTTTCGTTGCTTTTTCTCTGATAGGGATTCCGAGAGGAAGCTCCCCCATTGGGAACAGACCCGAGGGCACTGCTTTGAGCGAGAACACTTTGTAACAATCTCGCAGCCTCCTCAGGGACATCCAAAACATCAACCTCGGGGCAGGTGACAGAGCCCTACGGGAGTCCTGAATCAAGAAAACGACATAGTTAGAAAATTTGCTTGTGTACATATAAAGACAGAAGGTAGAAGAACTATGTTTACCGTGGTTCTTGGCCTTCCACCCATATTTGAGGGCCATCTCCTTCCACTAACAAGTTTCTGGCATTGTAATATCTAGAATCTTTTGAACCCATTGGTCCAGGCCTTAACCCTTGATGGTTTTCACCGAGTAGATGAAATAATGGAGGCAAAAAGGTCAACAATGATGAGGAACGATCTTTTTGCGAAGGAAAGAGATGAATAAATTACAAACTTACGTGAACGGTTCCATGATTCAGGAAAGGATGGAGTTGGGACCATGATGATATCCCTAGTAGCAATGATGACAAATCTCTCTATCCATCCACGATCATTTTCATCATCCATTCTGATAAGAAAGGCGTGGTGGCCGGCGCCACGTTTAAAGAAATTTATTACTCCCCTACGGAAGATTTTAGGGGAATAGAGGTTCATCATGTGTGCTAGGGTTAGGGTTTTCCCTGTTTTTATGCACAACCAACGTAGATAAGCTATCATTCACCATATAGAAAGTCCTACTTGTGACAAGAAGACCTGGTACCGATGGCAGAACTCCAAGATCACGGGGTTGATCTCTCCACTCAAAGAAAAGGGACCCAAGGTGAAGGGGTACGTATAGACATACCAAACCTTCCTTGGTGAAGGTAACCTGCTCTATCAGATCAGGGGCAATGATGTTAAGATCTGGGCAGTTACAGTCCTCCTTCACAATAGGAATACTGGAAGGGCAAATAGAGGAAGACTACCAGCTAACGGCCCAGGTCCATGGAGGCGCAAAGGGAAACTTCTCTTGGAAGTAATTAACAGTGCTCAGTTATTTCGGGATGATGGTGCTTACCGTGGGAGGATCAGAATAACCATCAACCTTTTTATCTTTGTATCTGTTCGGGCCTCCAGCGAAGAGAAGAACAGAGTTTTCAAAAGACTTAGTAGAAGAAGCCATAATAATAAAAAGATGATGAAGTTTTTTTTGAAGAAAATCGAAAAGAGATGAAATAAGAAGATGGTTAATAGCAAAGAAGATAATGAAGTTATGAAAAATTTAGAACTGAAAGAGGTAAAATGATGAGTATAAGTGAAGATATATACGACAAAAATCGTGGTCATGATTACCTCGAGAACCGGCAAAAATATTGTTGAATTGTGGGACAACACGTATTTTGGGTATTAAATACGAGAAGACGTGCGCCCTATCAAGCGTTAGAAATTGTTCAAAAGATTTCCCGACAAGAAAGAGATCTTCACCAACTTCCCAGTGACACAAAGATATGTCACCGGAAAGTAGGGGGATTATCTGTATAGGATAAAATTGATTTATATTAAATGATCGAATGGTAGCGTGACATGTGGAACCAAAGACAAGCAAAAGATAAATCGAGCAACAACATGTACTGGGAACAACAACTGCAATTGGTATCGGATAGACCCCGAAGGGAGCACAATCAACGTGAGTGGATGAATGTTTGTCACCTGATAACATTCAATGAAGACTATTCCCTAGAATTAAACGGGCATCCGTTGTAGAGAATCTTTGCATTCATGGCCTACCATTACATATTCATTAATGGACCTCTTATTTTCATTAAAGAGGGGCTTGACACTAGGATCTTGTTTCCCTAGGCATAGCAATAAATAGTAGTTTCAACAACCATTATAAACACATAAAATTATTGGCAAAACTTATGCTACATTCCATTATCAAGCTACATAAAATAAATTCACTTGTTGTTTTACATTGTTCTTATTTTTGGCTTTGATTGTCAATGAAGACTATTCACTTGCCATGTCTTTCGATTTTAATCGCTACATCTTATTTTAAATCTTACTTATTTATAATTTTTGCATCAAATCAGTTCGCTTGTCTATAAACTACGTAACAAGTTTAACTGTACCATTTTACGGATAAAGAATAAGGAATAAAAATAACTGAGTTCGGATAAACTTGTTGCCAAAATCTGATCCACTAATATGCATTGGGGGTCACATTGAAAGATAGGGGTGTTGGCACATGATTCTATTATATAGTAGTTCCCTTCCTCAAATCAGTTGTACTTTTTCATTCTTCAAAGGTAAGAAATGTTCTTACTTCTCTCTAGCCTTCCTCTCCGTTTCCCTCTCTAGATTCTTCGATCGATTCCATTGTAAATGAATTTGCATGTTAATGATCTCAGTGCATCCAGCTTATATTCAATAAATTGTCATGGTATCAGAGCAGATATTGTTATAATTGAGCTGATCGGAACATTGCAGTTGCAAAAATTGAAGCTCAATCATGGCGACCGATGAAATTGGACAATTACCTCACAATCACCCATTATTTCTTCGAAATTCATATGCACCTGGAATAACATTGATCTCGTTAAAGCTCACATGGCCTGAAAACTATGCTTTGTGGAGCAGAGAAATGAGGGTTGCACTGTTAGTAAAGAACAAGCTAGGGTTTGTGGATGTTACATGTCTGAAGGGATCGTAAAGAGGTGAATTGGCAACACAGTTGGAAATATGTAATACAACCATGGTTTCATGGTTGAGTAGCACCATAGCAAGTGAATTGGTACCTAGCATTATGTATGATCTAGTGCGAAGAAGGTATGTGATGAGCTTAAGGAGAGATTTGATAAGGATAATTTGACTAGGATATATCAACTGTGGACTGAAATTGCAAGTCTAAAGCAAGGAATTCAGTCTGTTACCTCATATTTCTCGAAGATGAAAGATCTATGGGATGAATTGGAAATTTTTGGCACCATTGCCTTCTTGTGACTGTGAGGTATCGAGGCCCTAGTGAGACAAAGATTACTACAGTTTCTTATGGGACTCAATAAGAGATGCAGTCAAGTGAGGAGCAATGTACTGCAGAGAAGACCAGTGTTATCAGTAAACCAAGCCTATGCAGTAGATGTGCAAGAGGAGAGTGAAAGAGCATTAGGTGTTGTGGAACCAAACAAGGAACCACTGAAAATGCTTGCAGGAAGGGGTCAAATGTTCAAAGGAAAGAAACCAAGGTTGGTTTGTGAGCACTGTGGTTATAAGGGTCATCTGAAGGAGAATTGCTACAAGATAATAGGCTATCCCCTAGATTTCAAGAGCAAGAAGAAAGGGCAACTAGGTACATATAACCCTTTTTCTAATAATGCTAACACAAATGCAGGTATTGAAGCCAAAAATCATCCATAAGTAAATTATCTCATATAATAACAGTACAAACATTAGGTAAATTTTTTGGAAAAGACTTCACTGGGAGAAAGGAATTCAGAGTTGACAAGATCTTCAAACATGGCAGGTAATATGTTGTTGTTGTCTAATGTATCCAATGTATGTGTATATGACTGGATAATAGATATAGTGGCATCACATCACTTAACCTTCTGCAAAAATGTCTTGGATTTCATTAGACCAATAGAGGGACAAAGTAGTTATGGAGTGCAAACACTCATGCGAGACTAAAATGCATAGTTTAACATGTGATATACCTTACATTTTATGTGCATTAATGAT
>ML438233.1:45627-115673 GCA_005239525.1 Nicotiana knightiana | reverse complement strand
TATATATATATATGTATATATATATATATATGTGTGTGTGTGTGTGTGTGTGTGTGTGTGTGTAATGGATCACGCTCATTCTGTCTATATCCTTTCAGACAGCAGCACCTCTTGTATCATCTTTTGTATATTCTACTAGTCGCCTATTGACTTGTGACACTAGTTCCTGGCACACACTTAGTAGATTCTATTTTTGGGACTGTATATATATATATATATATATATATATATATATATATATATGTGTGTGTGTGTGTGTGTGTGTGTGTGTGTGTAATGGATCACGCTCATTCTGTCTATATCCTTTCAGACAGCAGCACCTCTTGTATCATCTTTTGTATATTCTACTAGTCGCCTATTGACTTGTGACACTAGTTCCTGGCACACACTTAGTAGATTCTATTTTTGGGACTGTATATATATATATATATATATATGTGTGTGTGTGTGTGTGTGTGTGTGTGTGTGTAATGGATCACACTCATTTTGGCTGTATGTATTTAAATTGATAAATGCTTCCGTTTCTATATTAAATAAGTTAAGTGTAAAACTTTGGGAAACATGTGGGGTTGGTATGTTAATAAGGAAAACTTCACGAGTAAGCAACCGTTGGCTTTCCTGACCCCGGTGTTGGGCGCCATCACGACCCGCGTGGGATTTTGGATCGTGACACCTCCGATGGCAAAACATGTACACATGTATCAATTATTCAAAGAAGCATTCTTGCTATATTAAAACACTTTATGTCTCAAAGAAGTTTATTGTTATACGAGCTTCATACTTACAATTCTACGAGAAACGACTCAAAAGCCAGAACACAAACGCAACCCAAAAATTTGGGGACTTTCATCGACAGTCAACACATATGAATCATCGAAAACTCGAACTCATAAGACCTCTAAGAGGCATCCCCTCAATATAAAGGCCAAGGCCACCATACTCGAGGACTAACCTTTCGAACAAGTTCGGAAGGTTAGCGGGAAACAAGTCCAAGAGACATACCTGAAGGACACGGCCATATTAAAGACTACAGTCACATGAAAAGGCTACGGCCGAAATAATGCGGCTCGAAAACGTCCAACTTCCGCCATAAAATTAAAGTCCTTCAAACACTTTGAAAAATCAGTTAAATCAGGCTACCCTCGGCAAAAGCAAATGAGAAAGGGCTTCGATAAAACCAGCCCTCGAATAATGTAGAGGCTTCGATAACATCAGCCTTCGAAAAAACCTCAATAGGTAGTCAATTATTGTTACACAACAAATTACAAACGAGGTTCCAATCGATCAAACCTTCGAAAAACCCAATGAGTACAAAAAACACATGCTAAGGCATACCTAAATTTTTACTAAATCTTTTAGCCGAAAAGACGGAAAAATTATAGTCGCTTTAGAGGCCGAATTGGCCCTACCTAAAGAGCCTAAGGGTCGACCTAAAAGACCCTAAGGGCCGATATTAAAGAGCATAAAGGTCGGAGCATATGGAGTTCGAGACATTGCTCTCACTCAGCTCGGACTCAAGAATTCCATCATCCCGAGCTAGCATCAAATCGACTTAAAAATAGCTCAAGGTATTTTATTATTAGCTCAAAGATCACCCGTCGATCACTAAAAAACCTACGGGTTGTTATATTCAGAATCTGAGCCAATGTTCATTTGATCATTGAAGTTACCAAAAATTTCCACAAGGTAGTGACAAAACAGAATTCAACGCAAATCGAAGACGAAGCAAAGAGTTTCTTTATATTCTCAAGAGATGTTTACAAAAAAATTTACAACACCTATGGGGGGGCCCTACATAAAAGCAAAAGGAACCTAATCTATTTCGGGGCTACATTCTCGGAGGCAACATCCCTAGGAACTGTATCCTCGGTAGCTCTATCTTCGGGGACCTCCTCCTCGAGGACTTCATCCTCTATCGCTCTCGGAGCCGCTAGCGGAACCCTCATCATTGGAGAGCAAAGAAGCTGCCTCTTCTTCCAAAGTTTTTGCCTTTCCGATGTCGGCCGAGAGGTCGAAGCCTCGAGCATGCACCTCCTCGAGAGTTTGTCTCCGGAACTCCAGCCTAGCATGGTTGAGGGCACATGATAACTTAAGCTCGGCCGAAGCAGATCTCTCCTGTGCCCGAGCATTAGCAGCAACAACGTCAGCCCGATACGAGGACACAAATGCCTCAGCTTCGGATTTGGCTTTAGCTAGCTTAGCGGTCGATTTTGCTTTGAGCTCTTCAGTTTTAAAGTTGATGTTCTACTGAAGACAGTTGCTCCCGAACCCGAAGGGTATCTTTCTCCGAGGCGAGACGGTCCATGTGTTGTCTCCACCCTAGGGTCTCGGCCTACTTCATCTTGAGCTCTTCTCGAAGCTGCCCCACCAGCTCGCCCTTTTGCTGAATCTGCAGAGTTGAAGTATTAGTCACCTAACTGAATGAAGTCATAACAAATCCTTGAAAGTTGTATTACTTGTTCAACAAGCTCGGTTTGTTCTTGATGAACCTTCGCCAACTCGACTCAGAGATCCCTGACCTCCTCCTCTTTATGTACATAAAGGCGTTTAAGGCCATCCCTCTCTTCCCCCAGCCTCTTGAACTCTACTTCACATCGGACTATCTCGGCTTGAGATTTGGAAAATGCTTGATTGTAAAGCAGCACAGCCTTCACACAAAGAAAGGGAGTCAGGCTTAGGAAGGCAAAAATCAAACTCGAAATGTAGTTATGAAGACAAAACTTACCCGTTTGTGAAGCTTTTAGACCTCATAAAAAATGAACGAGGCATCAAGATCGGGGCCCTCTGCGATCCCCACAAGGTACTCCCAAAAGATGTCGTTCTCCTCGTGGGACGTCCCCACATCCGTAGTCATCATGGCCCGGGAATCCCGTATTTTCCCCTTAGAGAACATCGGGCTAGGAGGAGAGTTGTCTACATCGATTACGCCGAATGAATCACTCGGAGCATTATCCTATCTTCGGAGGGCCTCAGAGTTAGGCTCTCCGAGTTCATCAGCTAAGTGCCCCCCGAGACGAGGGGCATTCTTGTCACTTGATGGCTCGGGGACTCTGCTTGAGCTCCCTTCAGAAATTTCTTCGGCTCGAGACCGGGCCGCATCTGTCACCATTAGTTTAGAGGCCTTTAAAGCATCACTACTTTCTCTTTTCCGAGCTACCAATGGGCAACCATCATCTTCACACTCGATGCCGCCTCTCTCTTTGTTCTCAGCATGAAGACGTTCGGCCGTTTCTGGAGATAAGGCCATGGTATCAGCCTTAGGCTTTCGTAGCTGGCTTTTCCTTGGCTTCGGGGGGCTTGCAGGCGATGCCCTCTTCCTTTTCTTCTCCTTAGCAAGTTTTGGGATTTCCTCTTCACCTGGCGGGGGCGGCCGCATAGAAACGGTGTCTCTGAGGCCTGTATAAAAGTAAAAGTAAGTATGTCACTAAGGAACACAAATATACAAAAGGTAGAACTCACCATGATTTTTGGCCTACCATCGACCTTTGGCCAAATCACGCCATCTGCACTCGGCGTATGAAGAAGTAGAGGCCAGTTGTCGAACCCAGCCTGGGAGGTCCGGAACCGCACCGAAAAACCAAGCAACGGCTGCATCATTATGAAAAAATGAGTTCGAGAAAGGAATAAGGTCGATAAAAAGCAGAAATAGTGGAATATTTAATTGCTACTGATAGACTTGTACTTACGCTTCATGTTCTATTCCTCGGGGAATGGCATCCTCTTAGCAGGGATCAGGTCGAAGGTTCTGATTTGGACAAATCGGCTCATCCATCCTCGGTCCTTGTCCTCATTCATGTTGGAGAAGAAAGATTTCGAGGATCGACATTGCAGCTTTATCAGGCCACCTCGATAAAGACGAGGGTTGTATAGCCTCATCATATGGTTGAGGGTAAAAGACATCCCCTCGACCTGGCTCGAGAAGTACCTAATCAGGTGGGCGATTCGCCAGAACGAGGGGTAGATCTGACCAGCATCACTTGGTACTATTGACAAAAATAGAGAATGACTGGGTCTATGGGACCCAGAGCAGGATCTATGGGACCCAACGTGAATAGATAGGTATATACACTCAGGTACATTGCCTTGTGAGTAGTAATGTCCTCTTCAGATGAAGGGACCACCACGTCTTTTCCCTCTCAATTTTGGCTTAAGTTTGGCTTCGGTTATTAAACTAATATACCAAGACATGGGTTCACATCGACCCGGGACCGAGGAAGTTTTTTCGATTTGAAATTGGAAGATGTTTCGTAAGGACCGGGAGTACACTCCTCGATACGAGGTGGTACCACCATTTTGCTTTTTGATTGGTGTGATGATGAAGAGGTTTTATCTTTCTGGGGAACTGTCTTAGAAGTTTTGTCCATTGTTGTTGAGATATTCAGAATAAGAAAAGAAATTGGTGATGAAATAGGCGCAAGTTGGAGAGAATGGTGGGCTCAAAGACTGAAGAAGCTAATGAAGTCCTATGAAAGCTTTGATAAGTAAAAGTTTGAGTAAAGTTTGCTAAGTGGAGGAGTTGGTCTATTTATAGAGGTCACTCAAGCGTGCTAAAGAAACCAAATAAATGACCAATCAATTGTTTTTCAATTAATGGCCTTTGAAAAGATGTGCAGACACGACCTTTTGTGACCTTTCAATAACACTAGTTGCTGACGTCACGAGACCGACATCATGGTTGGGGCATCGAAGGGTCGAAAATCAAATCGTTTCTTGTCATTTCATTCTAAGAAATGAAGGGACTATCTGTATATGGTCAAAATCATGTTCCCTGATTTTGTAGGCTCGAGAGATCATATCGAGGGTTGAGGTTCAACAAAGACCAAGCTCGGACTTGAAGGTAAAATAAGAGGCTCGTAGACCTAAGTGTAGAAGATCATCAGATTCAAGTACGATCACTGGCAAAATAGTACCGTTGTGAGTCTGTTACGGATGGAAAAGATTCTCGCCACGTCCCCAAGATCATGGCATAAATTCAGGAATAGATTTGTACGAATTAGTACGAATTCGTACTAGGTGGTTATACAGTTGTCCCAATAATACTCTTTACTGTAAATGGAAATGTACCTTATTCAGGGTTTCCATCCTATATAAAGGGATCCCAATCATTTGTAAACATCATCTAATCATTGGCAAAGAATATACTCTCTACTTTTCGCTCATTGTTCATCAGAATTGTCCATTAAACTTTATTACTACTTTATTGTTATTGATTCCCCTCGAGGTCACTGAGCTCGAGGTCACTGCTAGTTAAGTAACACTGGTTTTGATTCATTTATTCCTTTCATTTACATCTTATATTACTTGCTTATTAACTGGTATTGAACTAGATTACGTATCTTTAAAACCAAAAATCAAATTTAATTGCTACTCATATATTTTAGGTAAAAAAAATGTCCAAAGTCATATTTCATCATTTACCAATTTATCTAAGGCCAGGGAAGGCAAATATCAACATTTATAAATCTCAAGGCAAGCATACAAGCATGCGCAAATCATGCCGAGTTCGTACGACCCGATCCAACATAATAATAAAATGTGCACTACCAGAGGGTCGAATGGAACGAACCATAGATGCATCTATTACCCCGCTCGTGAATCATATGTGCGATGCGGTCAAATATAAATAAAAGACTTACCCCGCTTGCAAATCATACATGCGACGCAGGTACTCATAGATACACACATTCAAACAGTCAACTAAGACTTCATCAGGGAAACAATTACTCAAGGAAATGACAATTTCTCTTTTAACGGTCAAGAAAATGATGTTTAATTTTTTTAGAAATTCATTTTTCAAATTCGATATGATTTAAGCATCTTAAATCGACAATAAAGTTACAAGTACGGCAAGTAAGCATGCTTTTGGATACTAGACTACCCGGACTTAAGCATTATAGTAGCTACGCACGGACTCTCGTCACTTCGTGCGTACGTAGCCCCCACAAATAGAAACACATAGCCAATTATTTCACCTATGGGGACACCTCCCTCTTATAAGGTTATAAAGGAGACTTACCTCACTCCGAAGTTCCATAACCGGCTTCCAAGCCCTTCCGACAACTCAAATCGATGCACAATGCTCCAAACTAGCCAATAATTATGCAAAACCCATTAATATGCTCAAATACTCACAACAATTCAATTTATATCAAATTTCCCAACTCTGCTCGAAAAGTACACAAATCGCCCTCGGGCCCGGATTCCGAAACTTTTTGACGATAATGATTACCCATAACTTTACAAACTCAAATATGTATTTTGTTTCCATTCCATGCCCAAATTCATGGTCAAAATAAAAAATACCAAATTCTAGGTCTTCTACCACAAACCCCACAATCCATACAAATTTCCATGTTCAAATCCATATATAATCACGAATTTAACTCAAGACTAGTATAAACAACTTACCTCATGCTTGGTGATGAAAATGGAACTCCCAAGTTGCTACAAAATCGGATCCCATGGAGGAAATATGGTGCAAATGTGCCAAACCCTCGCTTTTAAAAGAACACACAGCCTAGTCTGATTTTCGCACATGCAGTCACTTGACCACTTCTGCGGTTCCGCGGGGGCGGCCCCACTACCACTTCTGCGGTCTTCCACCAGGTCCCTCACTCCACTTCTGTGCTTCTCCTTTCGCAGGTGTGGTCCCGCTTCTACGGCAAGATGATCGCATCTGCGGTCCCAGTATTTGCCTTCTCAACCGCATCTACGCTCCTTTGGCCGCTTCTGCGGCTCCGCACCTGAGGCCAAGACCTCACAGGTGCGGTTATACCAGGTGACAACACGCTTCAGCTTTTTCTCCCAACTCCCATTCGATCCGTTAACCACCCGGAATCCACCCGGGACCCCGTCCAATCACACCAATCAATTCCAAAAAACATTATGAACCTAGTCGAGCCTTCAAATCACATCAAATGATGCCAAAACCATGAATCGCACTCTAATTCAAGCTTGATGAACTTTAGAACTTCAAACTTCTTCATTCGATGTCGAAACCTATCAAATCACGTCCGATTGACCTCAAATTTCGCACACAAGTCATATTCGACATTTGGACCTACTATAACTTTCGTAATTAGAATCCGACCCTGATATCAACAAATCCACCTCCGATTAAACTTCTCAAAAAACCTTCAAATTCCTAACTTTAGCCAAATGACTCCAAAATGACCTACGGACCTCCAAATCCACTTCCGATCGCGCTCCCAATACCAGAATCACCATATGTAGCTATTACTAGACTCGGAATCCCAAACATATATCGATAACATTGAAATGCACTTCAACCCAAATTTATGAAATTCTTCCAAAAATGCTAACTTCCACAATAAGTGCCGAAACGCTTCCAGGTCATCCAAAGCCCGATCCAGACATACGTCCAAATCCAAAATCATCATACGAACATGCCAGAACCTCTAAATCCCAATTTCAAGGTCGTTTAATCAAAAATCCAATCTTAGTCAATTCTTTCAACTTGAAGCTTCCGAAATGAGAACTATTTTTCCATATCAACTCCGAGCTTCCCGAAATTCAATTCCGACCATGCGTACAAGTCATAATCCCTGAAGTGAAGCTGCTCATGGCCTCAAACTATTGAACGACGCGCTAGAGCTCAAAACAACCGGTCGGGTCGTTACATTCTCTCCCACTTAAACATACGTTCATCCTCGAACGTGCTACAAAATGCGACGGAGTTGTCTGAAATCACTGTTTAACATCTCGTGCACCTACCCGTGCTACCACAACTCAATTGAGCTCATTAGCTCGAACAAATCTGAAGATATTCTCTCATATTCTGACAAGTAAGCTTAGAGCCCAATACCAACATCCGGAATTCTCTTCCAGCCCTGCCTCTAACATACGAATGCAGTATCAATCACTACACAATGCACCGATACATGATTGCATACCTCTACTGAATTCACATTATGCACTACATAACGCACATGACCATAACAACATCCTCTAATAAAAATAGCCGAAATTCTACGAATCTGATGGTCCCAATGCACCTCATGACATATATAATCATGTTCTAACCCCTTGCAATACCGCCACGATGGAAGATATGTGTAGAAATTCATAACCAACTGCCGAGTTAACAAATCATTGAGACTATACCCTGACAAGAATCATTACATCATTATGAACCAAATAATGGCATTTTCTCTTTAATATACTTCTTATTATTCGACTGCGCTGATCCTAGATCCAATAATCTAGTCTCACCCAGTACGAGCTGCTCAGGCAATAAGCCACCCCAGACATGACCAACAGTCTCACATGATGCCATAATGTGCCAACAAGCCACAAAATCAACTGTGATACATAAGGAAAACTAACTCTGGAAGGAACTACTCAACTCATGCAACTAATTAGACAATCGGAAAGCTGCTATAAAACTTCCTTGGAAAAGGGGAAACAAAACACACAAAAATAAATGTAGAGAACTATACCCGACATCACCTGTTGCAACGTGCAACACGATCCAAACAACATACCCGTGGCGGCGTGCCACCCGATCCACACATAAAATTCATATAAGGAGATACTTACCGAGCTAAATCGCTCATTACTACAAAATACCGAATATCGGTCACAAGCATGCTAAATGCATAATACCATCCTGGGGAGACAGATAGAGCCATACACTATAGAACTCAAGCACAACCAAGGTGCGATATATGATCTGAATCTCAAGATCCATCCTACTCACACAACATCATCGCTACGCGGAACCTCAACACATAAGAAAATTATCAAGCCGTTTCACAACTCACATGGCACAATATAGTATTACCTAAAATAACAGACGCCGAAATAACATCCAACGTGCTAATACTTCTCCATGAGGAGCACTATGCTGAAATGAACACATCTGGCCTGACACAGGGCCCATATTCACCTTTAAATCCATCCACAAACCTCAAGTCGATTATGATCGCATCGAACTAGGCTAATAACCTTTCCTGGGTCCATAATAACCCTTTTTCCCATAACACATAAGAACAACCATCATAATCGGAGCAAACTTCCACAACCCACAACCAAACGAACTGAGCGCCCTCCAAGCATAAGCTCGATTCTTAACCATACCACGGGCTTGAAATCCTTAAGCACCGCATTTTTAACCTTTGAATTCACTAGGACCGTTGTTGAGAGTCACCCGCTCTGGCTTGGCCCCGGACATAATCAACTCCAGTCCCCCTAGCCCATGAACACCCATCTCAATGAAGCACCCGATTGAATCACTTCCCTTGTAATCACCCTTGTACAAAGCATAAATCCTGAATCTTCCCAAAGCCCGAACATAAGTCCATAAGGCCAACTATAACACACCTTTATCAATCCCTTTTCTCAAATTACCACTTATGTACCTTTTCCTTAGCTGCATTAACTCACCAATACACCGATAACCCGAAACCTCACAAGTAGATAACCATGCAACCCAATCGTAGGCGGTCGTACTCTCCCACTTAGCTTGAAGCCATTATTACGCAACTTTGGAACCCAACAGGATGCTTTCTTCATTGTTGACATGATATTGCACAACCAACCCGCCAAATTCCTCAAAATCCTTCTGTTAGCATTTCTCGAACACTCTGAATCTCTAGCAATATTCACATATTCGACCTCTTACCGGATAGTCAATGGAATCCTTTATAAAAACTTCGCCAACCACGCGACCGCTGACCTGCTCACAAGAGATAACCCACCTGTGGAAGTTACATGCTGACATCTTTCAACAACGTTGCACTGCATAATTATTACCATATCGTCAACCCATCCTGAGCCCATGCTCATTCACTAGTTGTACGAGTCCATTCACTCCTCATGGACATCAACTAAAGGCGCGACAATATATTCCAATCCAAAGTCATATTGTATCCTTCTTCATATCAAGCAACTCCTTTCCGTTGCACCCAATCTCCCGCCGTATGATGGCCAATATTTCAAATTAAGCCCGTAGATCCAATCGCCGTCCACTAAAATTCCCAAATCGCTCCAACTTTCCTAAAGGTGTGTAGTTACCCTGCCACTGAACCCATATGTTACTCTGTCACTCTCCCAGTTAGGTCGAACTTACTCCTTTAAGGAACTACTCGACTTTCACTTCTTACACCTGGCCTTCTAGAAATTTAACCAATGCTTGACACTTCCCACTCGTCTTTCCTCATTTTGCTGCCCAGTAGTTGCCTTAATTCAATATCTATCTCTACAGCACTTGAACCAACAAACCGCTACCACTTTAAACCTTTTCGAGGATCATCTTTCTCGAGCCATCAACATTAGAAACACCGACCCAATCCCGAACCACCGCACAACGCGCTCTGACAGTCGCTTCCCTGACACTATCTCACTATATCCTGCCCCAAAGGCGAATTGTAGAAGATCATAACAACAATGAACTTAACACATTCGATCAAGGACAACGGAACCACATCGCAGATGAAAATTCCACCACACTTGAAAACACCAAGTCTCGTTACTCTATAAATTCAAAACTGAATATTTATAGTCCAATTGCCTTTCCTCCGCGGGAATAAAATATCGAATCTCTGAATCACGCTCTCAGCAGACCTCCTTTCAAGTCATTTACTGCCCCGACACATGGGCAAGCATCTTACCATCACACCAGTTACTATGCGATAACCGTTCATGAGCATCATAGCAACTTGTGCATAGCCTCAAAGCTCTCAGAAGTACAGCTTCTAAGCTGAAACGACATAATATCCTTCCGCAAGGCGACGACAATAGCCCAAACAACTACGTAGGGAGAAATATCCCGCTCCACATCTGTAGTACCATTACAATTCCTCAACTCCTTTATAACAAGCGCTCCACGTCTCGTAAGATTGAATGGAAAGGAAATGAAGGAATAATCCTCAAAGGAATCGAACACGATGAGGAATCAAGAAGGTAAGTGCTCCTAACAGCCCTGTAGCCTCTCAAAAATAAGTACAGATGTCTCTGTACCGATCTGCAAGACCCTACTAGACTTGCTCATGACTCATGAGACTTAAGGGAACCTAGTGCATTTATACCATGTTGTCATGACCCAAAATCCACTAAGTGTAGTGATGGTGCCGGACACCACTGTCAGGCAAGCCAACACCAAATAACTAGTTTATTCTCGTTTTAATATTTTTGGAAATCATTTATTTTCATTACATTAAACAATAAATAATGAACTTCACTGAATAAATAATGATATCTTTTAATAAACTTAAATACTAAATAATCCTGTAGTCATCCCATAACTTGGTGTAACGAGTGTATGAGAAAATTTCTAGGAAATCAAATGCAATACAACAACTGTCCGGAATACAAATTGGACAGAAAAGGAAATACAATACTCTAAAAGAGATTCTGGTGGCTGCGGGTCGTCTCGAGATATGCAACTCACCTAAGTCTTCGTATCAACCATGCAGTTGCGCCCAACGAGACCACTAGACATACATGTGCATGTGCAACAAAAATGCACAGCAAGTGTAGTATGAGTACGAAAACAACGCGTACCAGTAAGTATCCAGTCTAACCTCGGATAAGTAGTGACGAGAGGTTGACTTCGACACTTACTAGTGGTCCAATAATAATATACCAAAAATGGGGAAAATCATGGAATTTATAAGGAAAGTGTAAACTCTATAAACATGAAACAGGTAAACAATTATTTGGTTAATAAAAAGGCCCAATTTCATATTTCATCATTTACCAATTTATCTAGGCCAGGGAAGGAAAATATCAACATTTATGAATCTCAAAGCAAGCAATACAAGCATGCGCAAATCATGTCGAGGTCGTACGGCCTGATCCAACATAATAATAACACTCCCGGAGGGTCAAATGGCGCGAACCATAGATGCATCTATTACCCCGCTCGCGAATCATACGTGCGACGCGGTCAATTATAAATAAAAGAGTTACCCCACTTTTGAATCATATATGTGACGCAGGTACTCATAGATACACACATTTAAACAGTCAATCAAGACTTCATCGAGGATATAATTACTCAAGGAAATGACAAGTTCTCTTTTAATGGTCAAGGAAATGACAATTTCTCTTTTAATGGTCAAGAAAATGATGTTTAATATTTTTAGAAATTCATTTGCCAAGTTCGATATGATTTAAGCATTTTAAATCAACAATAAAGTTACAAGTACGGCAAGTAAGCATGCTTTTGGATCTTAGACTACCCGGACTTGAGCATTATTGTAGCTATGCATGGGCTCTCGTCACCTCGTACGTACGTAGCCTCCACAAGCACATAGCTAATTATTTCACCTATGGAGATAATTCCCTCTTACAAGGTTAGAAAGGAGACTTACCTCGCTCTGAAGTTTCATAACCGGCGTCCAAGCCCTTCCGACGACTCAAATCGATGCACAATGCTCCAAAACTAGCCAATAATTATACAAAACCCATTAATATAGGCTCAAGTACTCATAACAATTCAATTTATATCAAATTCCCAACTCCGCTCGACCAAAATCGCCCTCGGGCCCATGTGCCTGGATTTTAAAAATTTTCGAAGATAATGATTACCCATAACTTTACGAACTCAAATATGTATTTTGTTTCCAATTCCATGCCTATATTCGTGGTCAAAATCAAAAATACCAAATTCTAGGTCTTCTACCACAAACCCCACAATCCATACAAATTTCCATGTTCAAATCCATATATAATCACGAATTTAACTCAAGACTAGTATAAACCACTTACCTCATGCTTGGTGATGAAAATGGAACTCCCAAGTTGCTACAAAATCGGATCCCATAGAGGAAATATGGTGAAATGAGCCAAACCCTCGCTTTTAAAAGAACACACTTCCAAGTCCGATTTTTGCACTTGCGGTCACTTGACCGTTTCTGCAGTTCCGCAGGTGCGGCCCTACTACCACTTCTACGATTTTCCACAAGGCCCCTCACTCCTCTTCTACGCTTCCCCTTCCGCAGGTGCAGTCCCGCTTCTATGGAAAGATGACCGCATCTGTAGTCTCAACATTTCCATTCTAAACCGTATATGCGCTCCTTTGGCCGCTTTTGCGGCTCCGCACCTGCGGCCAAGACCTCGCAGGTGCGGTTGCACAAGATGACAACAGGATTCATCTCTTTCTCCCAACTCCCATTCGATCCGTTAACCACCCGGAATCCACCCGGTCCCCTGGGACCCCGTCCAATCACACCAATCAATTCTAAAACACATTACGAACCTATTCGAGCCTTCAAATTACATCAAACGATGCCAAAATCAGGAATCGCACTCCAATTCAAGCTTGATGAACTTTAGAACTTCAAACTTCTTACTCGATGCCGAGACCTATCAAATCACGTCCGGTTGACCTCAAATTTTGCACACAAGTCATATTCGACATTATGAACCTACTCCAACTTCCGGAATCAGAATCCGACCCCGATATCAACAAGTCCATCTCCGATCAAACTTCTCAAAAAACCTTCAAATTCCTAACTTTAGCCAAATGACTCCAAAACCAAAATGCATAGAAGAAATAAGAACCTCTCATCTCTTTCTCCTTACGTTCTTGTCTATTTTCTTCTTTTATATTATTACTTTAAGTTAAGTTTCTTTTTCTTATTTTATATTATTACTTTAAGCTAAGTTTCTTAATACGTTATCAGCATGATTTTCTAATTAGTTGAGTTATAGAAGTCTAAAAATTTGTCCTACATCAGAAAAGGTTGCAATCGAAAGCCAATCTTCACATTCTGATAAGAACATGAAAAAAAAGGGAAGCTCAGATGTGCAACTCATCTTTCTACAAATTTAGAAGAGTGTGGAGACCTTAATCACCACATTGCTCGCAATTAAGATCAAAGCAAACCCAAGAATGCATCGGTGGAGAAACTTTCTGGTGCACATGTACGTTCTTCACCATCTAAACTTTCCACCTTTACATTAAATTATGTGCATATGTGTTAGTACGCCAGAAGTTTTTTTTAGTGCTTGTGATTAACAGGCCATTATATGTAAATAGGAACTATCTATGACAAGTAGTGAAGCTTGAGAGGCTATGGTTTTTAGATGTGCTACAAATTTTAGTAATCCTTATTTCCTATTAATTCTTACTAATGGGAGTCATTACATGAGATATGAATTTACTTCACTATAATTATTTCATATCGATTCAAATTCTGCTATGACATATTTTATATGTGGGAACCCTACAATACGGTTGTTTTGGACCGTAATTTTGGTTTAAGTTTATCTAGTTGGAATATGGTCCCTTGCTTTCTTTTACACGTGAAATCAAATAAATATAAGTTTTTCTTTATTTTCGGGGTGCTTAGTGATTTTTTATTTATTCTTTTGGTATGAGCTCTCCAATTTAATATTCTGAGTTATGCAGAAAAGTAAGAAAATCTTATTTGAACTTTTGGATTGAAGGATGTTGTAAAGGACTTGTGTGGTAACATAAATTAAAGTGTTTTGCCTTCTTGAGGTCTGTACAAGCCTTCCGCAAAGGTTTAGTATGAATTGGTCTACTGGCGATGCCTTTCATAAGTTCTTGTGACGTCTGATGCCATTAGCATTACAAAACTTTAAGAAATTTATGACCACCATACGTGATAATATTTAAAGGCTCGAGTGAGAGTCCTAGTGAATTTTGGCCTATTATGCCAAAGATTGTGGGTAAAATGTTGGGTTCAAGTCCCAACATATTATGTTAATGAAAAGACGTTGGATTCGAGTTCAAAGCATTATGGCCTTTATAAGTGTAAGGCATTGTGTTTGAGTCTCAATGCACCATATTGATGATATAATGATGACTAAAAAAAGATGTATTTTTCATGAAAAAAGCATGAAACTTGTCCCTTTTGATTTGCTCCATTCTTGAAGTAAATGTGATAGCGATGCATAATAAGTCTAAATGAAGATAAGTGGTTGACCAATGAGCGTCAGCGACCAAAATAATAATAGTCCTCATCATGGTAATTGTAAAAAGAGAACAGTAAGGGTTCTCAAAATAATCCTTCAAATGTGAAGGAAATATATATCTATGTGGTCTGTAAATACGAGGCACGTTCAGATGATTATAGTCCATTTCTCGAAAATGTGACTTGTGTAAGCATTGTAAATGAAGACTCATTCTTTAAAGTGAATGTGAAAATATATACGTGATAAAGATTATGCATAATAATGAGCTTATGTATGGTTGGATAAATATCACAATTCACCTCTAAGGGAGGTTTGAGAGAAATAAAGATAATGAATATTACAATGTGGTTACATGAATATGTCATTGGTCGTATACATGTGGTACGCCAAAAAATTATTTAGGTGTTCCTTATAAAAAGTTATTAAAGGCAAAATTAAAGCAATAAATGATTTTGCTTACGATGATTTTGACCATGACAATAATAATAGAATTTTTTCTGTGGATAAGATATTCAACATTTGGATGGTGTGATAAAAGATCCTATAGTACAAAATTAATTGAGAGCTCCGGAAGAGCAAATCTGTTACTACCTGAATAAATAAAATTATTCATGGCATTGGTGATAGTAAATCTCAAAAGAAACTTTTGAGTATCTAAGATATTAGCCAAAGTGGTTGGCATATTGAGACTATAAATGAAAGGAAGATTGAATATTTCATATTACTATAATCAACGGGTAAATATAAAAGGTTACCCGACTTTCCTCCTATTTGTGCTACACAAGTATAAGCATGATGATGGAATTTCATGCCACAAGTAAATTAGAGGTTTACAGAAATAAATATTAGTTAGCATGACCGGTTGGCCATCCTGGTTCGATTATGGTGCAAAAAATTTATTGAGAATTCACTTTGGCATATATTGAAGAAATAGAAGATTCTTCAAAAATTCTCTGGTGTTTCTTATTCTCATGATACACCAGTTAATGTTGCGATTGAATCCCTTGATTTCTGGAAGGAATAAAAGGTGACATATATATGGGTCCAGTCACCTTCCATGTGTACAGTTTACTATTATATGATTTTAATAAATGCATCTATCGTATGGTCACATGTGCGTTTGTTATCAACTTGCAATATGACTTTTGCAAGGTTTCTCGCTCAAATTATTAGAGCAAAGTTCCAGAATGTAAATTGTGGTGATAATACTAGTTTAATCTCAGTTGGTTTAGTAGAAATTGTATGCCCCCAATTATAGTTAAACTATTGGTATGAGATGTATTATTTAATATACAGCAACACTTGTACGCATCTAGACAATAAGTTATAATAAATTCTCCCTATCACAATTGGTTCAGCGTCAGGAGCCAAATAACTTTCATATAGAAATATGAATGTTCTATATGATTTAATTATTTTACCACGATGCAAAAAGATGGGTCCCTAGAGAAGGTTGGGAATATGTGTTGGTGATCCCAACATTAGGGAGAGAAAATGGGCAACTGAAAAAGTAATACATGGAATGAATTATTATGAGTACACCTAGATCCTCGTAGAAGAAAATGTGAAGTTGAAGTTTATGTGATAATTCATTTGCAAAATATTTCCAGACACATTTGCTGACCCAAAGCTAAATGTTATATTTCATCTGCTAATGCTCCAAATAGATAAAGCCCATGATGGAGAGAGTCTATGGCACATAAAGCGTAATAGACTAATCGATTCCAATGATAAAACTCCTTGATGAAGGAGAGCAGCAAATGATCAAGTTGGTCATAATAAAGAGGCAAGTGCTCTATAAGAGCACCGCGACATAAGACTTTATAAGACCTCAATGGAGAGGCTCAGGTACCTGAAAATAATGAGATCTAGATAAGTTATATCATTATTGAGTGATGATGGAACCGATACAAAATGATCGTCGACGATATTTTTGATATAATGTAGCGCTCAATTTTATTAATATTGACGAGGATCTTGAGCTCAAATTTGTCATAGAATATGGACAGATAAATGATTGGTCAATAAAAAATATGCAATCAAGATTGACTTCACTTGATAAACGTGAAGGTTTAGACTGATAGTCCCAACATCTTAAAGTATATAGCCAGTAGGGTCACACAAGATTTTTCATAAATGTCCTCACATTGATTATATAGAAACATATTCTCTTGTGGTGGATGCAGTTGCTTTCAGATTTTAGTCTGACAATACCAGAAAAATTTGATATGCGTATATAAAAATCATTTAAGGATTTAAATTGTTCTGAAGCATATTTAAGGTTCCCAAGAAATTTGTTAATAAAGTTGTTTGTAATAAATTTTCAAGATATGAAAAATAAACTGCAATCACAAAATTAGAGAAAAATATTGTTACTAATCAATTGTGAGTACAATTCTGTTTCTCCCTTGATTTTTCTCTCATGTTTATCTTCGTGATTCGAGGGCTGAAGCAACGTATTTCTCGAATGTAGGATGATGCAGACCTCCTAGGGATGTATTTTATCTCCAGCTTCTTAAACTATTTGATTGTCAAGAAATATCCAGTCATATATATTTTGATCTCTTTGTGAATATCCCAAGAGTTTATGGGATTTTTTCGAGACGTCTCTCAAAATATGTATCCCTTTGTATAGGTGTGAGTTAGGGTTCAGGGTAAAGTAATCTCCAAGCAACGCTAATAGACTTCCAGGATTTCAAGAGTCATGTAGTATCTTTAATTTGGGATTTAGCTTGATCCGTTAAAATTTTAATGTCTACAAATGCCCCTACTTTAAGGTTTGTCGGGGTGTAGGCTTGCCGAAACTTGAAAACGACACTTGAAGTACTCGACCATCGCAACAAATGATTTTAAAATTTGGATTTTTTGATTAACAGGAGGAAGAGATGAATGGCAGAACTAGTCCCACTGGGCGTGCCAATTTGTTTGCAATAAGTTTTCAAGATATGAAAAATAAACTACAATCACAAAATAAGATAAAAATATTATTACTAATCAATTGCGAGTAAAATTGTGTTTCTCCCTTGATTCTTCTCTCATGTTTATATTCGTGATTCGAGGGTTGAAGTTGCGTATTTCTCGAATGTAGGATGATGCAGACCTCCTGGGGATGTATTTGATCTCCAGCTTCTTGAACTATTTGATTTTCAAGAAGTATCTGATCATATATATTTTGATCTCTTTGTGAATATCCCAAGAGTTTATGGGATTTTTTTGAGACGTCTCTTCAAGGGAATATGTATCCCTTTATATAGGTGTGAGTTAGGGTTTAGGGTAAAGTAATCTCCAAGCAACCCTAATAGACTCATAGGATTACAAGAGTCTTGTAGTATCTTTAATTTAGGATTTAGCTTGATCCATTAAAATTTCGATGTCTACAAAAGCTTCAGCAAATCCTTGTGTGGATTAGAGTGATCATGGCATATATGATTTGTTTTTATGTCTACTGCAATTAGTGTACTGATGTATCTTGCTAGAACCATGAGTATAACAGATACAGATTTACTTATTCTAACAAATATTGCCAAAGTTTTGTTGGTTATGCAAATGCATGGCATTTCATGAAGTTCGTTCTTCATACCAAGATTCTAATAGCTTATAAATTATGTGACTCAACATGAATGCGGTGTGTGATTTTTTAAAAAGAAGATTCCAACAATATTAAAGACGATGTTGCTTGCATATCTCAATTGAAAGAAAGATATATTGAAGGAGACAAAATAAAGCACATTTCGCCAAAGTTCTTTTTTTTGCAGAGACGATCTTCAACAGAAAGATGAAATAGATGTTCAAGAAATGCGTTCAAGTGATAATTTGGCAAAATAATTCACTAAGGCATAGTCGATCTCAACAGTAGAGAAGTTGTTATACAAGCTTGAAATTCGTCGTCTCCGAGAAATAAAGTGATGTTTATATCAGGGGGAGGCACATACGTGTTGCACTCCTTTTTCCTTAGCTGAGATTTTATCCCACTGGGTTTTCCTAGAAAGGTTTTTAACGAGGCAACAAACAATGCGTAGTACAAGATATGTGTACTCTTTTTCCTTCATTAAGATTTTTTCCTACATGGTTTTTGCTTAGTAAGGTTTTAATGAGGCATATTATGTATGGACATCCAAGGGACAATGTTATAATAATTATCTAATGGTGGATGTCCAAAACTCATAAAGAAGTAATACCCACTACTTTTCTCCATTATCTCCATAACTTCCACTACTCTAACACTTATGGAGTTATGGTTGTAACCCACATACCTCCCCATGATCTTCCTCCATGATCTCAAATGTTTAATGGCATGTTTATGATATTTTTTTTATATACCTCTATGTAATATTATTGTTTACCTTGAAAATGGTAATGACAATTATATTTGATTTTGTGGTTCTAAAAATATGTTATTTATTTTTAATGAGTTGTTAGGCAATAGATTCTAAGTGCGAGTTAGGAAAATAAGGTAAGAGTAAAGAAAAGTAGCGACATACAAACCAAATTGTTATAAAATAGGGTCTCGAGCTGGCCGAAACAGGGCCTCGAGGTTGAGCTATAATGCCTAACAGAGGATGGTCGATGGAGGAATAATAGTATGGAGGGCCTCGAGGATAACCCTTTATGATCAATAATGAGCAAAAAATGAAGAATAATTAATGAACACGATAAATGAAGGGCAATAAATCTGAGAAATTAGGGCACGCTTAGATAAGGAAGCAGAGAATGTTCTTGTTGTATTCAATATTCATGTGTCCCAAAAAATGATAAGGATCCCTATAGGAGGGGAATCCCAACATAGTACATGTGTAATTATTACAAAGAAATACAGTTGGTACATCTATTTAATGGCTTGGTACGGACTTGTACCACTCTTGCGGACTTGGTCAGCTTTAGACACGTGCCCTTGGGAATTTCCCACCTTTCTACGATGGTCACCGATTTGTACTGCACCAGGGTCGAGCACAATGAGCCTTAGATGTGCTTCCTCGAGGGATACACCTCCGGATCGAACAATAAATTTTGCTTCGGGCTCCTCGAGGTCAGTCATGGGGTGCCATAACGGTCCCAAAATCGGACTCCCAAATTTTGGCCGTCGTTTTTCTTAGAATGAAATGATAAGAAAAGATCTATAGTTCTTTACCCTTTGATATCTTCATTATGATGTCAGTCACGTGAGATCATTAAATGTTGTGACAGAAAGGTTGCACAATGGTCGCTGTCAGCACGGTTCTCGAAAAGCCCACAAACCGTTATTGGTCAACCTTTCCGCTTCTCCAACATGCTCGAACGATTCCTATAAATACTTCCATTTTCCATCTTTCAGACTTTTACAATACCTTCAAGCCTTAAAATCTTTGCTAACAATTTCTTGCTTTCATCCTTCTTCTGCGTTCACTTCTTCATCTTCTTGCTTTGGAAATTTGTTGTAGCCATGGGCAAAACTTCTAAAACGGTCCCTCAAAAAGAGGGAATCACTTCTTCGTCACGCCCGTCTAAGGGCAATCAAAAGCGTCTCCCCGTATTGAGGAGTGCATTCCCGGTCTCTTCGAGACATCCTCCAATTTCAAAATTGATAAACCACCCTCGACACCAGGCCGATGCGAGCCCATGTCTCGGTACATAAGTGTGGTGACCATGTGAAGAAGGTGAAGATAGATTGCCGCTGGGGGGAAGCGGTACAAGTATAAATCCCTTCATCTGAGGAAAGCATAGTTACACATAAAGTTGTCTTCCTCGACATATATACATATCCTTTCACTTTAGGCCCCGTAAATTCTTCTTCTCCATCGATAAACCCGGTGATCCTCGATTTTTGTCGTCAGTATCGAGTAACGCGCGGTCAAATTTATCCTTCTTTTTGGAGAATTGTCGATATGATTATATATTTCTCGAACATGGTCGGGGGGATGTATTTCACCCTCGATCATTTGATCAGATTATATAGCCCTCGTCTCTATCGAGGGGGCTTAGTCAAGCTGCAATGTCGATCTGCCAAAGCATTTTTTGCCTGCATCGACGAAGACAAAGACCGGGGATGGATGAGCCGGTTTGTTTGAGTCAGGACCTCGAACCTCATCCCTACCGAGAAGATGCCATTTCAAGAGGAATGGAACATGAGACCTAAGTGTCCCTATATCGAGAATGTTTTATCACCTGAATCGCCTCTTTTTCTTCTTCTGAACTGACCCCTTTGCATTTTACTTGATTCTCTTCTAATTGCACAGCCATCGTGTGGTTCCCTGGTGCGGTCAAGGACCTCTCGGGATGGGTTAAGCTCTTGGATTCCGCCTCTCCGTATAATGAACGCGTTTGGCATGATTTGGCCAAGACACGATGGCAGGCCAAAAATCATGGTATGCTCTCATCACTGTCATTTCTAGATTTCTTATGAGTAGATTTCATGGCGACAAGTCTCATATTTTATGTTTATGCAGGCCTCGGGGAAGCCGTTTCAATGAGACCGTCTCCTCCTGGCGAAAAGAGGCCCAAAAACCTGCCAAGGGCAAAAAGAGGAAGAAGGAGACGCCGGTGGAGTCTCCGAAGCCAAAGAAACCTAAGGCTCGAAAGCCTAAGACCGTTGCCACGGTTTTGACCTCGGCAGCTGTAGAAAGTCTTCGTACTGAAGACGAAGATGATGACAGTTGTCCTTTGGTACAAAGGGTAAGACTAAGTGATGATGCTTTGAAAGTTGCTGGGAAGAAGACTGTAGAGTCGAAGGTGGCCGATGCGGATCCACCTTGCATTGAGGAGACCCTCGAGGAGGGTTTGGGTGCAGTCCCCGAGCCAACCGTTGGACAGGATGCGACATGTGCCGATGAATACCTGGTTGGAGGAGCCGATTCTGGGATTCTTCGAGGGCGAGAGGAAGCCCCGATAGAAGTCGATGCCCTAGGTGCTTTGCAATCAGGCCCGTCATTTTCGCCGGGGCAAATATGGGATGCCTAAAACAAGGAAGCTTCCGATGCTGGGGCCTCTCAGGGAGAGGATGATTTATTCAAGGACTACTTTGACGGTGTCGAAGAAGACGCCGATATTGATGCCGCAGTTGCTCTTGAGGAGGCTACGAGACTCCAAAAATGGGTAACTTCTCGATATATTATTTGTGCTTCAAGTTCTTATTCTTGTTTTTCTAACTTCTCTCCTTTGTGTTGTAGGTCATGACGTTGTATGATCATGCTTTCTCCAAGCTACAAGATGAGTTGACTTGTCGTGGGGAGGAGCTTGAGAATCTCACATCAGAGTCAAATGAGCTAAAGGCTTTGTATGCCCGAAAAGAGGAGGAGTTGGTCGACCTCCGGGCAGGCTCAGAGAAGGCGCTCCAGGAGAGGGCTAACCTTATCGAACAGGTAATCTGGTATTTCACAAGCTTGTCTTTTATTGTTATAACTTGGTGCTTATTACCTCAGTTCGGTATTTGCAGGTTGGGCAAAAGGATGCCCTGGCGGGTTAGCTTCGGGGAGAGATCGCAGCCAAAGATGCTGAGATCCTAGAGTTGAATCGGCACAATGATAGCGTGGCCTCGGAGAGGGACATTCTTCAGGAAGAGCTAGCCTCAATGCAGGGTCTTCTTCGAGGTGCTCAAGAGGAAGCTACCACATTATCCACGCCAAGTCTGAGGCCGATGCATTCGTATCCTCGTACAAAGATGATGATGCCGCTGTAAATAATCGAGGCAGAGAGATATCCGAAGAGGCCGAGCTCAAACTGGTTCGGGTCGTCGCTCATGCTCTTTTGGAAGCTAGGAGGCAGGCCCTTGAGGAGGTTCACGCCAGGGGTTTTGATCTCTCTGCTAAGATCGAAGAAGCCAAGGCCTTGGAAGATGAATCAGCAGTTCTGACTACTTCGGATGAGGGCTCGGCAAGCAACTCGGGAAGTAGTGAGGATGAAGGATAGAATACTTTGCCCTATTTTACTTCCTCTTTTTTGTATGTGGGCTCCTCGGGGGATTTTTGTAAAGCACTCTTGTAAATATATTTTTGGGAATGCAAAGTATTTCGTCGTTTTGTGTCTTCAAAACTTTGCCTTTTAGTGTTTATGAAAAAGTTAATCTTCGAATTTAAATTTAGCCCCTTCGAGCCCGGTCTCAGAGTAACGGAGACCCTCGAGATCGGGTCATTCAGATTTAAGTTGCATACCTTCCCGAGGTTGATTTAACCCTTCAATCCCTCAAACATTGTATGATAGCGTCATTCTTATGATGCGACTGTGAACTGACTGAGGTGGCCCCGCCAGTACGTTTCCTAAGATGTCATAATGGCTCTGTTATAGCTGATTAGCTATTAGAGTAAATGAATAGTCACCGCTTTTCTTATATATATTTGCTTTTTCTTCATTGAGGGCTTTGCTGTTTGCAAAACTAATTTTCTCTTTGGATTTCCTCTTCTTGCATCATTTCTTCTGCTATCAAAATTTGAAGCTTTCGCCCGAGTTTTCATCTTCTTTTACTTGCTTCACATGAGTGATGGCTGCCATGCCCAAATCTACTCACCAGGAAGAGGGAAGCTCTACCTCTACTTCCCGTCCGGCCGGTGGTACACCGCTGGCATTCGGCGAGATAACCTCGAACTGTTTCGTCTCGAGGAAGGACTTTATGTTAGAGAGACCTCTCGACATTTCGAGCCATCGAGAACACGTATCAAGGTTCATTTCATCAATAGAAAAGAGACACCTCGAAGCCATGAGGAGAGACTGTGGATGGGGAGAAGAGGTGATGTTACAGATACTTTCTCGGGAAGAAGGTATCATGGCCCATGTAGAAGGGTTTTTGAATGTATACACGTACCCCTTTACGTTGGGCCCTCGACCGAGTCGTGCTCGAGTTTTGTCAAAAATATCGAGTTACCTTGGCTCAGGTCTACCCGTCGTTCTGGCGGATAGTGTTGATGATAAGATTCTTTATAGAGAAGGTCGAGCTCGAGTTCACCCTCAACCACCTCATCAGACTATATCGGCCTTTACATTACCGAGGTCTGGTTACTCTACGATGTCGATCCACCAGGCCCTTTACCACCAGTGATAATGAGTATGGGGACCGAGGGTGGATGAGTCGGTTTGTCCGAGTGAGTACTATTGATATTATTCCTGCAGAGTTCCTGTTGTTTCCCGAGAAACAGAATTTTACACGTAAGTAATACGTTGTACTTTGCCATTTGTTGTTCTCAGTGGAGTCAGACTCCTTAAGAATGTTTTCTTTATTTCTCCGAAGCGATCCCGTGGTTGCCATACGAGGTCCCTAACTTAGAGGATTGGACTCGGAAACTGGCAGCTTGTTCAACCTATGATGAACGCAAGTGGCGAGATCTATCAAAGGGCAGATGGGAAGCAAAACACCATGGTATGTGTTGTATGGTTCCCTTCTTAAAGAATACTCCTCTTTATGTTTATTAACTTCTTTGCTGCTGGTATTGGTGAATTTTCTAAAGTGAGACCATGCCCTCTTGGAGAGGAGGAAAGACCTTTGGCTTCGGAGCCAAGTCAAGGTAATAAAAGGAAAGGATCCTCGAGGGACGATGATGTTTGAAGTCAGGAAGGGCCTTCCCAGAGGCACAAAAAAGATGCAACCATTGAGGAAGGTCTTGCATTCATTGGCCGTCATGCAAGTGGTGATGCGACCAAAAGGGACGACACCACATCGAAGGCTAGAACCGAAAAGTCTCCCGAGGCAGTTGGGCCTGCTGAACCCGGGGTCTCCAGCCTCGGGGGACAGGTTCCACGGGAGGGTATGAGCGAAGGTCCTTTGCCACCATATTCATCTTCGAAGGATGTTCAGGGCGGTTCAACTGGGGCCGATGAGACCAGACCAGTGGATGCGCGCTCGACATTCGAGGAGGCTCAGCGGCTCTGTTCTATGGTGAGCCTCGGTGATCTTTTGGCCTTCTCAGCTTCGTATTTTTATCCTTCTAAATGAACCTTCCTTCCCACAGACCTTCGACAAGCTCAAGTCTGATCTGCTTCGCTGTGAGGCTAAGTTGCGGAAAGCCTTGGACGGGGAGAAATCTCTCAGGCTTCTTTGTGATAAGAAGACAAGAGAGTTGATACACCTTCGATCGGAGATGAATTGAAATCAATATTACGAGGGCAATCTCGAGAAGCAGGTAACCCTCATATTGAGGGAATATCAGCTTCTTTTTCCACTTTCGGAAACTAATGTTTCGTCATCTCAGTTGCAGAGAAAAATGGAGGCGCTGGAACGCCTTTGGGGAGAAATCGGCCAGGCCAATTTCGAACGCAACGAGTTGAAGGCATAGATAGGTTCTCATGTTGCGGCTAAAAGGAATGCTTTGGATAAGGCCTCCGCCCTCGAGATACAGCTTTGTAATGCTCGAGGAAGCAACTCGGTTCATACAAACAGGATTATCAAGCTTGAGACAGACCTTTTGAAGATGAAGGCCGAGGTCGTGGACGCTCGAGCCGAAGCCGAGGAGGTTCGAGCAAAAGCCGATAAAAAGGTGGCCATCTACCTGAAAGATGTCGTCGAGGATCGTATGAAGTTGGGGGAGGCTTCCAATCGAGAGAAACTGATCAATGATTATGCCCGATGCAAATCCCGGAGGGAAACCCTCGAGAAGATCCATGCTAGGGGCTTCAAACTCTCGGAGGAGATAGAGCAGGACAAGGAGGATGAGTTCGGCGCCAAGTTCCTTGTTTCTGATGCCGAAGACAATAAGGAAGAGGCCGATGAGGGAGTCGGTCCCCAGGAGGCCGATGGAGCCGTAGTCCCCGAGGGGAAGAAAGACTAAGTCCCCGAGAGTAAACTAGGATTTTTCTTTCTGATTCTTTGCATAGGTATCTCAGAGAGCATTGTAAATGTGTCTTTATATCATTACAAATATAAAAATAAACCTTTCGGTTTTCCCTTTATATAAATTTCCACTTGTTTGTGTCTTTGTTTTTGTTCTAAATCTTGATGCTCGACAATAATTAGTCCGATGAGTTGGACTTCGAAATGAAACCCTTAGGGTTTTGTGCTTGATGAGAAATTGGTAATAGTTGATAGTTAACCGTTTAGGGCTCAGTCCTCGAGTCAAATTTTGATTCAGGCTCGTCGACCCTTAGGTTTTTTAGATCGGCCTTGAGGCTCTTTAGATTGGCCCGGAGGCTTTTTAGGCTGGCCCTTAGGCTCTTACGCATTAGGTCGATGCGACCTCTAATGTGGCTATAGTTTTCCCTCGTTAAAGACTTTTTTGAAGTTTTTGTGTTCGTCTGACTCTTTGACAGCTCGACAGAACCTCGATTCTGAGTCGATATGTGACGACAAATGATCACATCGGGAGGTTCGCTCGAAAGCTGAATTTTTGAAGCCTTTTTCTTGAAGACTGATTGTTTCGAAGCCCTTTCATTGTTTGGAGTTGATATGATCGAAGCTCTTTTGCTTATTCCGAGGGTAGCCTGATTAATCAGTTCTTTTCAAAGTATTTTCGAAGTATTTGAAGGCTTGTAGTTTTATGGTGGCAGTCGGACGTCTCCGAGCCGCGCTAATTTATATGACCGTAGTGTTTATGTTTGGTTGTAGCCTTTTAGTCCTCGAGCGAGGTATTCTCGGTGTCTATATCGATGGTATGCCTTTTTAGTGGGCTTACAAGTTCGAATATATAGCCTTGACATGAATATTGGGATTATGCCTTTTTAAGGTCTTACAAATTTGGGCATACCTTGTTGAGGTCTTAAAGTTTTGGTGTTGCCTCATTGAGGGATTATGAATTTGATGTTGCCTCATCGAGGGCTTATGAGCTCTAGGTTGCCTCATTGAGGGCTTACAGGTTCAATGTTGTCTCATGGAGGGCTTACGATCTCGAGGTTGCCTCATTGAGGGCTTAAAGGTTTAATGTTGCCTCATGGAGGGCTTACGAGCTCGAGGTTGCCTTATTGAGGGCTTACAGGTTCAATGTTGCCTCATGGAGGGCTTATGAGCTTGAGGTTGCCTCATGAGGGCTTACAGGTTCAATGTTGCCTCATGGAGGGCTTACGAGCTCGAAGTTAGATGGCTCGGTGAGCTGACTATTGATGACAGTCCCCGAGTGTTCGGGAGTTTTTGGCCCTGGAGCCGTTTCTTGTGAAAATATAAAACTTCTTTGAACCATAAAACATTTTGATGATAATATATACTCATTCGATTTCTTTATACAAGCATACATGTTTTCGCCGTCGAGAGTTTGATTATTCTACGCGGACACGGTTCATTCGACCGTTTGGTCCGTTACAACATTCTCCCGTCGAGACCCTCTTTTGCATGTTTCAATTTATTTGAGGAGGCGATCTCCCGGGGGGATGCCCCTAGTATTCGAGGTTGATCAAAGAGAAGCCTTGAATACTTGATGAGTTCTCCTTAGGTAGCATATGGATGTTGCCTCGTTAAAAATCTCGTCGGTAAAACCCATTTGGGATAACATCCGATCTAAGGGAAAAAGAGCGCAACGCATGCTTTAAAACCTAAGGTCTTCGAGCTGGAGGGTGCTTTGATTCCTCTCAATCGAACGCCTGCACATGAGTTAGTAGAAAACGTAAATAAGAAAGGGAGGGGGTTGTCCCTTAACTGTGGTAGCGTTTGAGCCTCGATATGTTTCAATTGCTCGTTCCGAGGACGTGGCACGGTCCTTTATTCGTCTATTCGGATGCAACCAAGAATGTAGTTTGTGATTGCTACTTGGTTGTTTGCTTGTCCTTTGGCTCATTCGATGCAGAAGGCATCGATGTCGGTGCCACATCGTGCACAGCGAACATCTTTCTTGCTGCATGCTGCTCCCTGTATACTGTTTTTATTTTGTCCTCTACTGGAAATTTCATCATTTGATGAAGGGTTGACGGCACTGCTTTCATACAGTGTATCCCCGGCCTCCCAAGTATGGCATTGTACCTCATGTCACCTTCGATGACATGAAACTTGGTAACTTGGGTTGTACCGGTCATATTGACCAGGAGGGTGATCTCCCTTTTTGTTATCTCGCTCGCCATGTTGAATCATTAAGGAATCGAGAGGTGGGCATGATCTGGTCGAGCATCCCGAGCTGTTCTACCACCCTCGACCTACTTATGTTGGCCGAGGTACCTGGATCCACGAGCACACGTTTAATTTGAAATTTATTCAAAAGAAAAGAAATTATCAATGCGCCGTTATGAGGCTGAGACAGGGTCTCGATATGCTCTTCGCTGAATGTGAGAGTGTCCTCGGGTATGTAACTCCGAGTTCACTTTTCCCCGGTGATGGATATTTTCATTCGCTTGACGACAGATCCATGCGGAGTGTCGATCCCTCCAATGATCATGTGGATGACGTGTTGTGGTTCTTCTGTTTCGTTTTTCCTGTTCACCTCTCTTTCCCGAAATTGATTTTTAGCTCGGTCGCCGAGGAACTCTCGAAGGTACCCTTTACTGATCAGTCGGGCTACCTCTTCTCGGAGCTGTCTGCAATCCTTGCTCTTATGACCATGAGTGCCGTGATATTAGCACACCAAGTTAGGGTTCCTTTGTGAAGGATCTGACAGTATGGGTTTTGGTCATCTGGTATCTTTGATTTTACCTATGGCTGATACGATGTATGAAACATCAATGTTGAAGTTGTACTCAGATAACCGGGGTGCCTCCACCGGCCATGTGTGCCTGTTGAACCTGGCTTTATTCACGAGTCCCTGAGAATTTTGACCTCGATCCATCTTTTGATCGTTACGAGGTATATTGCGCCTCGGGGCGTTTCTTCGATCGTTACGGTTGGTACCTTTCCTTGCTTGGATTGGTTCTCTCTCTGGAAACCTTGATTCCTTCGCTAAGATCCTGCTAGGGTATACTGAGCCCGAGGGGGCTCCCAATTGGTCATCCTCGACCCTGATCTTTGACTGATAACTGTTGTGCACATCCGACCAAGTTACGACGGGATATTCAACCAAGTTCTGCTTAAGCTGCTTTGAAGTTATCGAGCTCCGTTCGTTCAAGCCCTGAGTGAAGGCCTGCACTGCCCAGTCATCAGAGACTGGTGGTAATTCCATTCGCTCCATTTGAAAGAGAGATACAAATTCCCTTAGCATCTTATTTTCTCTCTGTTTGATTTTGAAGATGTCGGACTTCCTTGTAGCGACATTGATGGTGCCGACATGCGCCTTTATAAAAGAGTCTGCCAACATGGAAAACGAATCTATTGAATTGGGGAGTAGGTTATGATACCACGTCATGGCCCCCTTTGAAAGAGTTTCTCCAATTTTTTTCAACAAGATGCGCTCAATCTCGTCATCTTTTAAGTTGTTCCCGTTCGCAACACAAGTATAGGCAGTAATATGCTCATTGGGGTCCGAGGTCCCGTTATACTTCGGGAGATCGTGCATTCTGAACTTCTTTAGGATGGGCTTCAGAGCCGCGCTTGATGGGAATGGATTTTGCACGAACTTGTTTGAATCTACAACTTTTAGAATGGGGGGCGCACCCGGGATTTGATTGACCCTCGAGTTATAGGTCTCCACCTTTTTGTCGTTAGCTTCTATCTTCTTTTCGCCTGATTCAATTCTCATTGTGAGGTCGTCTAGCATCTTCATTATAGCGGGGTCGGGTGCTGATTCATTGTTGCTCGACCTTTCCGGTGCTTGCTCGACTCGAGGAGCTGTTTCCGGCGGTGCTTTGCTTGGGGTTTTTTATGGCTTTGTAGCTGAGCAATAGCCACTTGTTGTGCCTGTAACATTTCAAAAATGACATGAAGGCTAACTTCTCTTTCCTCCCGAGCTGGAGTTTTCTGTGCTTCATGTTGGTTTTCCCGACGTACACTTCCGTCAGTATGAGAACTTATATCGACATGTTGGGCGTTGCGTGAGCCCACATCCACGGGGATGTTGGTGCCACCCCAGGGTTGCAATGGTACACCGGCGCCTGAAACAGCTACACCATTCTCTCCATGATCTTCAAGACCGTTATTTTCGTGTGCATTCACTGAGTTAGACATTTTTTGACCTGAAACCAAAGATTTTTGGACAAGAAAAAGTGTGAGGAATAACTTGTGTTTTTAGGAAACCAGCACTAAAACAATCACTATTATTTTTAGCCCCATGGTGGGTGCCAAACTGTTTACCTTGAAAATGATAATGACAATTATATTTGATTTTGTGATTCTAAAAATATGTGATTTATTTTAATACTAGTTGTTAGGCTATAGATGCTAAGTGCGAGTTAGGAAAATAAGGTAAGAGTAAAGAAAAGTAGTGACATGCAAACCAAACTGTTACAAAACAGGGTTTCGAGCTGGCCGAAACAGGGCCTCGAGGTTGAGGTATAATGTATGGAGGGCCTCGTGGAAAACCCTTTATGATCAATAATGAGCAAAAAATAAAGAATACTTAATGAACACGATAAATGAAAAGTAATAAATCTGAGGAACAATTGTTAGGGCACACTTAGATAAGGAAGCAGAGAATGTTCTTGTTGTATTCAATATTCACGTGTCCCAAAAAATGACAAGTATCCCCTTTATATAGGAGGGAAATCCCAACATAGTACATGTATAATTATTACAAAGAAATACAGCTGGTATAACTATTTAATGGTTTGGTACGGACTTGTACCACTCTTGCAGACTTGGTCAGCTCTAGCCACGTGCCCTTGGGAATTTCCCGCCTTTCCACGATGGTCACCGATTTATACTGCACCGGGGTCGAGCAGAATGAGCCTTTGATGTGCTTCCTCGCGGGATACACCTCGGGATCGAACAATGAATTCCGTTTTGGGCTCCTCGAGGTCAGTCATGGGGTGCCATAACGGTCCCAAAATCGGACTACCGGATTTTGGCCGTACACAACTATAAATAGAGGATGTGAAGTGATGAATATAGAGAAGAAATTAGAACCTCTCGTCTCTTTCTCTTTACATTCTTATCTATTTTCTTGTTTTATATTATTATTTTAAGCTAAGTTTCTTAACACTAAGCTAGCGTTTGACCATAAATTCCCAAATTTGTTTTGAAAAATCTGATTTGGGTGAAATTTGGTTTGAAGATGAAACTGCGTTTGGACATCAGTTTTCAAAACATATTCCCAAATTTGTTTTGGAAAAACATGAAACAGGACTTATACCTCAAGTTGTAAAAACTATCACAAATACCCAGCAATACCGTTATCAATAACATTCATTATATTATCGCAAACCAAAGCCTTGAACATAAATAATTTGGTACAAAATTATCATTTTTATAATGAACTACATAATACACTATTAGATGACCGAGAAGACGAAGCAATATTATTATAAAACAATAAATGGTGTGCTCTTTTATAAAATACAAAAGTTTGAGATAATTTTTAAAAAATTTAATAATGATATTTTGGGATTTGAGATTTGGGACTTAAGATTTTGCCAAAATGTAAGCAAAATCTATGGCAAAACGGCTCCTAAATAGATAATACTCCTTTTTCCTTTTTGTCCAAACGCGTAGACGCGTAGTAGTACCTTTTTGGCCGAGTATCTCTTCATTTGAAATTCGAAATTTGCCAGGGGGTGGGTGTGTAATTATCCGAAACACGGTGGATAAAGTTGGTAATAAAATCGAAGAGAGAGAGGCATAATAATAGTTCAACGTTGTCTGCATGACCAGGAAAATCGCCTACAGCTGAGCAGCACCACAGCAATCCATTTATAGCCAGTCGTTGAAAATAATGGATAATTTTGAAGTTTAGGAGTAATGTTTGAAGTTTGACCTGCTATGTTTCCGAAAAAGTTTACACAATACTTTGGCTTTAAAAAACTGATACTCTAATAAAAATGTTTTTCTGGAAATAGAAGAATTCTTTTTAGGAAATAACACTGTTTTTTTATGTTATTGTCTTTTATCGGCTTAAGTTAATTTGGAATTAAGGCACAATTATTTTATATCTAATGTTAGATTTTATTATCTAACAACTTTATTATTTCTATGTACTACGGATTGTTGGTTTACAGACAAATTTATGCTATAATTATAATGTAGGGTGGTAATATTGGAATTAATAGTCGTTGAAGTATTTAGCACTTTTGATTTGTTTGTATTAGTGAATTAAAATATGGTTTATAATTTAAAACATGTGCTTATTTTAATTAATCTTATTAAACTTTTATTATAAATTTTTATCTTGATATTTTTTATAACCCTTGAAAAACAAAGGGTCAAGATCCAACTGAGGAAATTCTCGATAGAGAAGTTAATAAGTGCGGGAATCATGTCCTCAACGTGGGCAATAAGGCCGAGATCGAGCAGGGCCTAACAACAAGGAACCGCCGAGCAAGACATTAAGGTCGAGGTCGAGTAGCAAAGGGTAGGAATAACGACTAGCATAGCCTCGGGACTGCCAAAAGGAATATTCTATTGAATATTCCTTTTGTTGTACTTTCTAGGGTTTTAGGAAATATCTCATATAAATAGTAAAACAGAAGGGGCAAAAGGCATGTAAGATTGACCCTGATAAAAACTCTTGTGAAAAGTTGACTCTTGGGATATAATACAAAACTTTACCTTTTAATAGTGATTTAATTTACTGTTTATTCTGCCTTTCCACTCATCAGATTCGAGAAAGCTTTGTTTATTTTCATATCCATTTGTCACATGTTGTTGTCAGAGGGAAGAATTATCCACCTCATTCAATATTTGGGTGAACCGTTCTTCCTATTTACATTTATTGTCATTTTACATATTTATTGCTTATTATTGTCCTTTCATTTATTCTCAAAGGTTTCATTTAATAACCTCATAATTGGTTCTAGGCATTAGTGGACTTTACTGATTAAGCACGTAATTAGATCTAAGATTTATTTACTTGAGTAGACTTTATTGTTCACCTTATTTATCTTTTAATTAGTTTAGCAAAAAGTGTTATGCTTTTTGGTTAAACAATTTGGTGTCGTCTGTGGGGAATCTTTTAGTCAAAGTCATAGTTTTTCTAAATAAAAAAAAACACACCAACAACAAAATATATAACTTTCTTTTTCCTACTTGTGAGATCTAACATGGCAGGAAATGGGGAAGAAAGATTGAAGGCAGTGGCAGGCCTTACTGCTAATCTCCTAAACACCATCAATGAGGTTAACGGAGAAGACGAGGAGAACGTGACACCAAGTGCTTCTCTTACACGAAGTGGTTCGCCCCTCTCTCATGGCAGTTGTTACCTCCTCCCACGGAAAAGGAGCATCTACGTCCACAACGGAAGAAGCACCACCAGCAGTGAAAAAACTACTAGAAGCATGGTTAACAAGTACACTGACCAGTATACTCGATAAACCCGCTCAAAAGGCGAATAGGGAGGATGCACGAGTCGACATCACAACAACAATCAATGAGCAGCACATCCCCCCTCCTTCAACAGGTATCACACGCATTGTTAATGATGCAGGTAATGACGCCCTCGCTGTTATTCTAAGAAAAATAGAGGAGATGGGGAACGAGAACAAAGCACCCGGCGACCAAATGAGGGAACACCAAGAAAGGGTGGATAAGATACCGGGCGCCCCAAAACTTCTACCAAAATAAGATGCTGCCTAGTTTGTGGAACAAATGTATAGTGACGAGGCTGCACCACGTGCTATACCTAAAACATTCAAGATGCCTCCATACTTAAAAATATATGACGGCACAACGGACCCTGGAGATCACATCATCCACTACGTCACCGCAGTGAAAGGCAACGATCTCGCTAAAGAACAAGTGTCATTTGTACTGCTGAAGAAGTTGGATGAAACCTTAACTGGGGGATCTCTGACATGGTACTCATAACTTCCAGCGCGATTCGTAGAAAAATTTAAGGAGATGGCCGACAAGTTCATCACCGCTCATGTCGGGGACAAGAAAGCAGAAGCCAGGGTGAATTATATATTCGCCATTAAACAGTCACCCGACGAAGGGTTCAAGGACTTCCTCGCCCGGTTCAACAGAGTAAAAATGACTCTTCCAAACGTAACGGAGGGAATGGCAGTAGAAGTTTTTCAAAACGAGCTGAACAGAAGCGGTTCGAGGGCGACCAAGAAACTGTTGAGCAGGCTTATGAAGTACCCCCACCACTTAGGAAGAAATACACAACGCCTATTGTGCCGAGGTGGGAGCATATGAGGACGACCTTAACGGACCAACTCATCGGTTGACGTCGGTCCATATGGAGTCAAGAAAGGACCGCAGAAATGACAACAGAACAGATCATGTGGGTCCGCACCTCAATCGCGAGAGACACCAGTCGTACATCAGAACTGCTGTCATATCACCCTCTTCTCGCCATGGCGACAACCCATCCAGGCCACAAACAGGGACTCACCTAAACGAAAGAGGTATTCCTCCACTTTTATCTACTCACAATTTTTGTGTTTCCCCTTCAGAGATTGTCTACGCCCTAGAGAAGCTCGGCCCAAAGGTGAAATGGCCATAAAAGATTAAGCCCGACCCAAACACCAGAAAGTCAAACACCCTATGTGAATTCCATCAAGAATGAGGTCATAATACTGAGGACTGCATCGCCTTAAGACAGGAGGTAGTGAACATGCTCCACCAAGGGCATTTGAGAGACAGATGAGCGACCGAGGAAGAGCGAACTTTGCTCGTGGGCGAGAACAGCATCAAGGCCCACCAAAACAATAGAAGTATATATAGACGACATGTTGGTCAAGTTGAAAAGAAAGTAAGACCACATCGACCATTTGAGGGAAGCCTTCGACATAGTTAGGCGGTGCGGCATGAAGCTGAACCCTGAGAAATATGCCTTCGGCGTAACCTCAGGAAAATTCATCAGCTTTTTGGTATCGCAGAGAGGCATCGAGGTTAACCCCGACCAAATCAAGTCTATAGAAGGAATACCAGAAAACTTGACCAGCAAGAAGCAGGTGCAGAAGCTGACCGACAGTATAGCCGCCCTATCGAGGTTCATCTCAAGATCCTCTGATAGATGCCAGAAATTCTTCAGCGTACTCAAAAAGGACAACGAACTCCAATGGAATTCTGAGTGCGTCAACGCCCTGAGAGAATTAAAGGCATACTTGTCTTCGCCCTCGTTGCTTGTTATGGCGGAACCTGGAGAGCACCTCCTAATCTACTTGGCCGTGTCCGAAGTTGCAGTGAGCGCAGTCCTGGTTCGCGAAAATAAAGGTACGCAATCTCCGATCTACTACATTAGTAAAACCTTGATAGATGTTGAAACGAGGTACCTCCACCTTGAGAAGCTAGCCTTGGCTTTGGTTGTAGCTTCACGAAAGCTTATACCTTATTTCCAATGCCATCCATCTCAGTGGTCACAACCTTTCTCTTGAGGAGTATCTTACACAAAACCGAGCTATCGGGTAGGTTGGCTAAATGGGCCATCGAATTAAGCGAGCACGATATAACCTATCAGTCGCGAACATCGATAAAGTCACAAGTACTTTCCGACTTCGTCGCCAACTACAACGCTAAAATAATGCCTGAGGTCGAAAGGGAAGCCACTAGTACTTTCCCAAAAATACATGACCTATGGATTCTATACACCGATGGCGCCTCCAACGCGTCAGGATCTGGACTGAGACTCGTACTTGAGGTCACGACAGGCAAGGTAATTCATCAGTCCATACTATGTCCCGATATGACTAACAATGATGCCGAGTATGAGGCTGTAATTATAGGATTAAAACTGGCCCTCAAATACGGAGCACGATGGGTAGTCCTTCAATGTGATTCGCAACTCGTAATCAATCAAGTCACAAGGACTTTCCAAATCAAGGAACAAAGGCTACGAAAATACCAGGCCAAGATTCATAAGCTGCTGCCCGAGTTCGACGAATGCCAGCTCGACCAGATACCTCGAGTGCAGAACGTCGAGGCAGACGACCTTGCCAATTGGCGGCATCTACCAAAAACATAAACGGAAAAGAGAATATGGTCACACTCCTCCACTCGACCATCGACCAAATTGAGGTACGTACTATTAACCTAACTTGGGATTGGCGCAACTGTATCATCGCCTACTTGCAGGGCGGCGTGCTCCCAAACAACAAAAAAGAGTCCAAAAAGCTTCAAATGCAAGTAGCCAAGTAGAACATCATCAACAACAACCTGTATAAAAGGACGTATGGCGACCCTCTAGCAAAATGTCTGGGGCCAAACTAGACAAGGCGTGTCTTAGAAGAAGTCCACAAGGGTCATTGCGGGTCTCACACCGGCAATTGAGCCCTAGTTAGATGTCTCATACAAGTAGGCTACTACTGGCACACAATGAAAAAGGAAGCAGCTGACTTCGTTAAATAATGTGAACCATGCCAAAATCATGCCCCCATGATCCACCAAGCGAGCGAGCACCTCCACCCAGTCACGTCACTCTGGCCCTTCATCAAATGGAGAATGGATATTGTCGGTCCACTTCTCGCAGGACGAGGTAACATAGGATTTCTTTTGGTGTTAACTGACTATTTTTCTAAATGGATGGAAGTAGGTGCATTCTCCCAAATACGCGAACAAGAAATGATCGCCTTCATATGGAGGAATATCGTATGCCGCTTCAGCATCCCCAAAGAAATCAGTTGCGACAACAGACCTCAATTCACAGGAAAAAGGGCCGCCGAGTTCTTCGAGAAATGACACATCAAAGATACTCTCCACGCCATATCATCTCACCGGCAACGGCCAAGTTGAATCTCCAACAAAATGATATTGAATATCATGAAAAAGAAACTAGAAAATGCCAAGGGACTGTGGCCAGAGGTGCTACCAGAAGTTTTGTGGGCATATCACACCACGCCAAAGACAAGCACATGTGAAACGCCATACTCACTAGTCTATGGGACTGATGCAGTGATACGGTCGAGGTCGGAGAACCAAGCCTAAGATATTCAAATGAGAGCGGGCCAAGCAACGGCGAAAACAGAAGGCAAGATCTCAACGAGGCCGAAGAACGAAGAGACATAGCTTACATAAGAATGGTAGCCCAAAAACAACAAGCAAAGCGATACTACAACAAGAAAGCCAAAGTCAGGCTACTCAAAGTCGAGGACTATGTACTCAAAGCAAAAATACAGGCGAGCAAAGACCTACGGGAAGGAAAACCGGGGACCAATTGGGACGACCCATATAAAATTATGGCGGCAGCAAGCAAAGGGTCGTTCCAACTAGAAATAATTGAGGGAAAATTTCTACCAAACAATTGGAACGTCGCTCACCTCAAATACTTCAACTTCTAAAAATAAGACGTCCTCCAAGTCATACTCTTTTTCCCTCACCCGAGTTTTGTCCCAATTGGGTTTTCTCGTGGAGGTTTTTAATGAGGCGACGAAGAGGGAATCTCGAAGTTAACTATCAGTTCATCGCCGGAACTCTCAACAGTTTCTCCAGGTTGACCAATGAAGGGACTAGATAGATAGACTGGACTTCTCCAATGTATGTACGAACATAGCAAAACTATGTAAGCTTCTCTAATGAATGTACAAACAACGCAAAATACGCAAACATTTAATGTTCATATGTCTCCACCAAGTTTACACATTACGCCAACCCAGGAAACAACATTCGACTTTGCTCGAACCGACTCATATCTGACCTCGTTAGAATTAATCTAAAGTCGACATTCGACCTCGTTCGAATTAATCTAAAGTCAACATTCGACCTTGCTTGAATCGGCTCACATTCGACCTCGTTCGAATTAATATAAAGTCAACATTCGACCTCGCTCGAATTGACTCACGTTCAACCTCGTTCGAATTAATCTAAAGTCAACATTCGACCTCGAATTTACCCTTCACCTTATTTATCTTTTAATTAGTTTAGCAAAAAGTGTTATGCTCTTTTGGTGAAACAATCATTTCATTTATTTTATCCAAATATAGCTAATTGCTGGATTGTTACACTCACTCCTGTGGAATGTGGTTTGCTACAAGTTTAGTAGTATAAAGTAACTGGTTCAATTTAAGCTAGCGTATGAACATAAGTTTGGTTGAAACTTGAAAAAAGATTTTTTGATCGTGTTGAATAATTTTTGAAAGTTGAAGTTGTGTTTGGACATGCATTTTATTTGAAAAACTTAAAATTTTGCTAGTGGAAAATAATTTTCACCCAAAAAACTACCCCAAATCAGTTTTTGAAAATTTAATTTTTTTTAAATATTTAAAAAAAAATAATCATATTACATGAACAAACAACGTTATAATTTCTTTTTATAAATAAAATTAGCCAATCCATGACCAAACGGGAGCTGAGTACGATGGAACCAAATAAAAAATGGGACTTTTGCATCCGTACTCATTTTTTGTGCCACGTTTTAACTTATACCCCCTTTGTAAAAAAAATTATACCCGTACCCGCTTTTGCGTATAACTTCAGCATGCGGGGCTGAAGTAGCAAAGGCAATCACGCAAAACTTCAGCATTCTAGTAGACGGGCCTGAAGTAGCTTGCGAAGTTCTTCAGCTCTAGTAAATGGGGAACTTCAGCTCTAGAGCTGAAGTTTTTGTCTTTGTAAATGGGGAACTTCAACATACGGGGCTGAAGTTCCCCAGTTATAAAGACAAAAACTTCAGCATACGGGCTGAAGTTCCCCAGTTATAAAGACAAAAACTTCAGCATACGGGCTGAAGTTCCCTCAGTTACACTGGGGAACTTCAGCTCTACAACTGAAGTTTTGTCTTTTGTAAATGGGGAACTTTAGCATACGGGACTGAAGTTCCCCAGTTACACATAACTTCAGCTCTAGAGCTGAAATTCTCTAGAGCTGAAGTTTTGTCTTTGTAACTGGGGAACTTCAGCGCCGTATACTGAAATTGTTGTCTTTATAACTTGGGAACTTCAGCTCTAGAGCTGAAGTTTGTAACTGGGAAACTTCAGCCCCGTATACTGAAGTTTTGTCTAACTAGTGAACTTCAGCTTAACTGGTGAACTTTAGCTCAGCGAGGAAAAGAGGAGCTGAAGTTATTTAAAAAGTGAGTACAAGTTAAAAATTTAAGAAAAAATGAGTATAAGTTAAATAGGGACGACCAAATAAGGTGCCCCGCGCAATGTTTACGTAAAAAATAAAATAGTGTCCAATTTGATATTAGGTTCAAAATAATTGGGGTCACCAAATAAGCAAGAAAGAATGAAGAGGGGTCGTAAAGATTGTGAAAATATCGTTTCGCACAGGAAGCAATCACCTGCACCGCGTATCAAGCGTGCTTAGACCGACCCCCTATATTCCCTCAAATTACTTTTAAAACCCAACAAATTCCGTGTTTTGTCACTAAATATACTCTTTCTTCCCCACTGGCCTTACTAAGAAATCAAACCTTCAACACCAACAGTCCAAAGCTACCATTACCAAATGCACTTACACTTCTCTGCCTACTTCGCTTAGTAATAAACTGTATAGCAGAGAAGATAAGGTAAAATTTACAAAAATCTCAACTTTTTACCCATAAATGGAAACTTATTCATTCAGATCTCTTGCTTTTCTTACTAAACTTCTCAATAATATACACATTTATTTGGTCTCTATGTGTATTTAAGTATCAGGCTTTTGTGTCCTTTTTTCCGATCAAAAGCCTTAGCCGGCTGCTGTAAGCTGCAACACTGGAAGGTGTGAAAATGAGCTTTTTTTAGTTAATTTTTTTTGTAAAAACAAACTAGTTTGAATCTTTCGTAAATGTTTTCTTTTTTTTCTTCAAAATTTTGAGGCAGGTAATTACTCCCTCCGTTCTAATTTATGTGAACATGTTTGAGTGGGCACTGTCTTTTAACAAAAAACTCAAAAAATGAAACTTTTGAAATTTGTGGTCCCAACAAGTCAGAAAAGGGCCAAGTCAAAAAAGGGCTACAGTATTTGTGTGGTTATAAAATTGGAAGTTTAAGCTAAATTATTACTAAATTTAGAAAGGGCTAGTTCTTTTTGCAACGTTCGAAAAAAGAAATAGGTTCAATTGAACCAAAAAGAAAATAGGTTCAGAGAAGAAGTACTAACTATTCATTTTTTAAAGTTTTCTTTTTCAATTAAAAAAGGGGTGACAAAAGAAAGATTTGTATTAATTTAATTGGACAATGGAAGACTAAGTCCTGTTTGTAACATTTTGAAAGGTACCCAATTGAAAGCTTTGTTACAGTTGTAATGTGTAATGTGTATATGTTTGCAAGTAGTGTGTGTATATATTTTATTGATATTATGTTTTGAATGTTTCTTACACGCCTTCAGTAGGCTGATTCTCGTTGTGTTTGTAAATTAATGTTGTCAAAATATTTATATTAGTAATTGCTATATAAGTATTGGGCAAGCTAGTGGATGTCATATATCTCTCTCTACTTGTGCAAAATCATTATGGTTCAGATTTGTGAAGGGAAGATTTTTATGTGAAGAGAAGGATCTGGGTGTGTAGTTGAACTTACTTTTTGGGTTTTCCTAGAGATGGTGTAGGAAAATCTTGATTCTTTTGAGTTGTTGCTGTATCTCATCAGGATTTAGGTAATCTCTTGTTATGTGATTGTTGTTTTATTTTGAACTGTTTTGATGCTTTTCAAACAAAATGATCAAGTGTTTTTTGCTAAAAAAGGTGATCCCTTTAATGCTTTTTAGCTAATAAAGAGAGAATTGGCTTTGGGAAAAGAGAAAGAGGATGTTTTTGGTCATGCTTTGGTTTTCTCTCCATCATTGACCTGCACAAGATCTTTAGTATTTTTTCCCCTTTTCAGCTTTTCTTTTGAATCTTCAAAAAGATTTTCCTTTTCCTGTTGCATAAAGAAGTTTAGTCTTTTGAAATCCAGAGCTTGTATATCCTTTGAACTGTTGTTTTTTATCTTGATTCCTTTACTTAGAGTTAACTATCTTTTTCTGGTTACTTGTTTGGCCTTGTGCAGTTTCAGGGTTTGGTGGTCATTGAGTAGTCTTTTAGCATTACCTTTAGTAATATGTCTTCAAGATCCTTCAAAGCCTCAGATTCCCAACAGGGTAAGCCTCCCGGTGTTACCTTTGCAAGGAGGACCTCGTCGGGTCGGTATGTGAACTTATCAAGGGAATCTCTGGATAGTGAGATTAGTGGCATTGAATTTGCAAACTACACAGTGCATATCCCTCCAACCCCTGATAATCAACCTATGGATCCTTCAATTTCACAGAGGGTTGAAGAGCAGTATGTGTCAAATTCCTTGTTTACCGGAGGTTATAACAGTGTGACTCGTGCTCACTTGATGGATAAGGTGATTGAGTCAGAAACTAACCATCCTCAGATGGCTGGTGCTAAAGGTTCTTCTTGTGCTATACCTGGTTGTGATGGGAAAGTCATGAGTGATGAGAGGGGTGAAGATATTCTTCCTTGTGAGTGTGATTTTAAAATTTGTCGGGATTGTTACATTGATGCTGTCAAAACTGGTGATGGCATGTGTCCTGGTTGTAAAGAGTCTTACAAGAACACCGATTTGGCTGAGAATGCTGTGGATCCTTCTGGACGACCTCTGTCTTTACCTTCAAATGTTGGGATGTCTAAAATGGAGCGGAGGTTGTCGTTGATGCGGTCAGGTAATAAGTCCGCGATAATAAGAAGCCACTCGGGGTTGATGAGGAGTCAAACAGGGGATTTTGATCATAATAAATGGTTATTCGAGACAAAAGGGACGTATGGATATGGAAATGCTATATGGCCAAAGGATGAGGGATTTGGAAATGACAAAGAAGATCATGTTGGTGAGCCTTCTGAGCTTCTGAACAAGCCTTGGAGGCCGCTTACACGTAAACTGAAAATACCGGCTGGAGTTCTTAGCCCATACCGGTAATTTCTTGTCCCTAACAGTTTCTAATGCTTTCTTTCTTGTCTACTTCTTCTTTGAATTCAATAACAAAATTAGGCGAAACTACCCACGTCCAAGTGCTAGTGTGCTTAATTTGTAAGTATTTTTTTTTATTATATCGGATACGCCTGTGCATGAGGTTCTGTGTTTGTTGCATATGTTTTTATCTTGAAGTAGTACCAATTTTATATGGTGGGTAGTGTTTGTCTTATTGTTGGTTATTTTCTTCTACCTATTTGAGGGGTGTCTTGACGCAGCTCCATGTATACAGGCTCTTGATTCTTATTCGCGTTGTTGTTCTTGGATTATTTCTTCAATGGAGGGTCACCAATCCAAACAATGATGCTATATGGTTATGGTATATGTCCATAATCTGTGAGATTTGGTTTGCAATCTCTTGGCTACTTGACCAGCTTCCAAAGTTATGCCCCGTCAACCGTGCTACCGATCTTAATGTTTTGAAAGAAAAATTTGAAACACCAACTCCTACCAATCCCACAGGAAAGTCTGATCTTCCAGGTATAGACATATTTGTCTCTACTGCAGATCCTGAGAAAGAGCCACCACTAGTCACTGCAAACACGATACTTTCTATCCTTGCTGCTGATTACCCTGTTGAAAAGCTTTCGTGCTATATTTCTGATGATGGAGGTGCTCTTCTGACGTTTGAAGCAATGGCTGAAGCTGCAAGTTTTGCCAACATTTGGGTCCCATTTTGTCGTAAACATGATATTGAACCAAGGAACCCAGAAACCTACTTCAGCTTGAAGAAAGACCCTTACAAGAACAAAGTACGTCAAGATTTTGTGAAGGACCGCAGAAGGGTGAAGCGTGAATATGATGAATTTAAGGTTCGAATCAATAGCCTCCCTGATTCAATTCGTCGGCGTTCTGATGCCTATAATGCTCGAGAAGAAATCAAGGCCATGAAGCTTCAGAGAGAGGCAGCTGGGGATGAGCTTTTGGAACCCATCAAGATAACAAAGGCCACTTGGATGGCAGATGGGACCCACTGGCCTGGCACTTGGATGGTTTCTGCTCCTGAGCACTCTAGGGGTGATCATGCAGGAATTATACAGGTATTGATTCTTCATATTAATTTGTTGCTTCCATAGTTTTTTATTGATCAGGGAATATTGTTTGATGCACTACTGATGCATATGATCACTCCAGCTGAATCCGCTCCTCGTTGTTCCTCCCTCCAAGGATGACGAAAAAGAGGATAGAAACTTATAGTTACTTTCTTCTCCGTGATTATTATTAATCGTCTTTAGCGGCTTTTCATTTTGCCAACTGTATGTTTATTTTGCTATTTTATATACTTGGTCTGCTGACAATGGCTTGTCTGTTAGTTTCTTGAAGTAATAGATTTGGTTTAACATTGTTAGTTTCTTTGGGAAAATACAGGTTATGTTAAAACCTCCAAGTGATGAACCCTTACATGGAACCTCTGCTGATGATGGTCTAATTGATTTAACAGAAGTTGATATTCGGCTTCCCTTGCTGGTATATGTCTCTCGTGAGAAGCGTCCTGGCTATGATCATAACAAGAAGGCTGGAGCCATGAATGCCTTGGTCCGAGCTTCAGCCGTCATGTCTAATGGCCCCTTTATTCTCAATCTTGATTGTGATCACTACATCTACAACTCGCAAGCAATGAGGGAGGGAATGTGTTTTATGATGGACCGAGGTGGGGATAGAATCTGTTATGTTCAGTTTCCTCAACGTTTTGAGGGAATTGATCCTTCTGACCGTTATGCAAATCACAATACTGTTTTCTTTGATGTCAACATGCGTGCCCTTGATGGACTTCAAGGTCCAATGTATGTTGGGACCGGTTGCCTCTTCCGCAGGACTGCTCTTTATGGTTTTGACCCACCACGAACCAAGGAATACCACCCTGGTTGCTGCAGCTGTTGTTTTGGCCGGCGCAAGAATAATGCCACTGTGTCTTCTGTCTCTGATGACAACAGGGCACTTAGAATGGGGGATTTTGATGATGAGGAGATGAATCTTGCTTTGTTTCCTAAAAGGTTTGGTAATTCAAGTTTCCTCATTGATTCGATTCCGGTTGCTGAATTCCAAGGGAGACCACTTGCTGATCACCCCGTAGTAAAGAATGGCCGACCACCCGGTGCTTTAACTATTCCACGGGAACTTCTTGATGCCTCCACTGTTGCTGAAGCGATCAGTGTCATTTCGTGTTGGTACGAAGACAAAACTGAATGGGGTAATAGAGTCGGATGGATTTATGGATCTGTTACTGAAGACGTGGTGACGGGGTATAGGATGCATAATAGGGGTTGGAGATCTATTTACTGTGTGACAAAGCGAGATGCATTCCGTGGCACTGCACCAATCAATCTGACCGACAGGCTTCACCAAGTGCTCCGATGGGCCACTGGTTCTGTTGAAATCTTCTTCTCCCGCAACAATGCTTTTTTGGCTAGTCCTAAGATGAAAATTTTGCAGCGGATTGCCTACCTCAACTGTGGCATCTACCCCTTCACCTCAATATTCCTAATTGTTTACTGCTTCCTCCCAGCACTTTCACTTTTCTCTGGTCAGTTCATTGTCCAGACCCTGAATGTCACCTTCCTCACATATCTTCTCGTGATCACATTGACTCTTTGCGCGCTCGCGGTGCTTGAGATCAAGTGGTCTGGCATTGCTTTGGAAGAGTGGTGGCGTAATGAGCAATTTTGGTTGATTGGTGGCACAAGTGCCCATCTTGCTGCTGTGCTTCAGGGGCTTCTAAAAGTGATTGCTGGCATTGAGATTTCATTTACACTGACATCAAAATCTTCCGCTGATGATGATGATGAATTTGCTGACCTCTATATTATCAAATGGACTTCCCTGATGGTCCCACCTATTACGATCATGATTACTAACTTGATCGCAATAGCTGTTGGTTTTAGCCGGACAATATATAGCACAATACCACAATGGAGCCGTTTGCTAGGAGGGGTTTTCTTCAGTTTCTGGGTGCTAGCTCATCTCTATCCTTTTGCAAAGGGATTGATGGGAAGGCGCGGAAGTACGCCAACTATTGTATTTGTCTGGTCAGGACTTATTGCCATCACTATTTCGCTCCTTTGGGTTGCAATCAATCCCCCTGCTGGTAGCACTGAAATTGGAGGGTCATTCCAGTTCCCTTGATTTTTCTAACAGGCATAATCCAATTAGCTCCTCCACAATCCATTCAGATTATTCTTTAGTTTTATCTTTTTTTTTTCTGTAAAAGAATATGGACAGGGGCCTCGAGTGTTGTGTGGATTTTGCCATCACTATTGTCCTTGAAGTTTTGTTTAGAGAAGGGCAAAACGTACAATACATTGTTTGTAATCAGAGCCTCGAGATAGATAGTAAAGTTAAATTATTTTGGTAATGCTTAGCACTGTTCTTGTTCCTGTGAAGTTTTCAGCTTTTACTGTGATTCTTTTTAGGAAAGTCAGACATTGTCAAACAAACAAACTCTAAACTTGTTTCAACCCTGAAGATTGGTGCATACAATTTGGACTAGTCTTGTTACTTGTGCTTGTTGAAGTATTATTTATCCATTTTCTTCATTGATGATGCAGCTTATCATGCTCTTAAGTCATCTGCAGAGTACTACTAAATCCATTCTTCCAAAATTTTCTGCTTCTCAAACCAACTCCATGACTTGTGTATTTTGACTCCTCGCCGAATCTAAAGGGAGATCCTTATATTCCAATTGAATTATTTAATGTTAATGAAATGGTCAAATACACATTACCGCTCCTTTACAGACCACTTTGAATATTTGTAAAAATAGCACGGGCTAGCCAGTTTTCGGACTGGTCATTCAAAAATAGCCATCGTTTACAAAGTCATTGAAAAATAGTCACTATTTTGCTGCAACACAGAAAGTTTCAGTATAATATACTGGAGATCGGTGTACCTGCATATGAACTTATAGCACATTATCCTGGAACTTCAACACGCGGAAAGTTCAAGCATAATATACTGGAGATTGGAACACCTGTGTATGAACTTTCAGCTGGACCAATATAAATATACTAGAACTTCAATATATTATATTATAATTTCAGTATATTATGCTGGAGTATTTTCCGGATTTTGAACAATGTTTTCGTCAGATTTATCTTTATATAAAAAGTGGCTAAATTTTAATTACTTTTGAAATTCTGGCTGAATTCGGGACCCAATTTCTTTAAGGGGAAGAGTATAATGACCCAACCATATTATAAATATCATCTAAATTGTATGTTGAACTCCAAGACGAGAATTTAAGTTACGTTGGAGCAAAGAGAAATTTTGGAGTATCTTTTACCACTTCAAATGGATGAATTAGGTTTTTGTGGTTGAACAAAACAACTGTTAGTCAACATGATTGTATGATTTAAACTTAAATACCAAATCAGTGTGAACTATTTATCCGTGGTAGACCCTGGCAAGTTCAACATAACCTGTCAATTTGATAAGAATGAAGACGTTTCCGATCAGAAATACTTTACTAAGTAAATATTCACTTTTTTTTTTTTTTTTGAAATATTAGTTTTGCTTGAACATAAAATACGATCATAGTAAGGATGGAAATGGGAGGGGCGGATGGCAGGTATATTATTTTCTGTACATCTTTAGTATATTAGATCATCTACCGCTAGAAATTATTTTGTCAAGAAAAGCATTTTTCTTAATACCAAAATGTCCAGTGTCTCTCTCTTACAATTTTTTTTCTTGGAAATTTATAAACCTTCCATTCTCCAAAGTTGAGAACCCACCATACTTTGGTGGAAAGAGTAACCCTTGGAGTAGCCAACAAATATGTTTGGTCAAAATTACGGATAAGTTTGCTGATTCAATTACGTTATTAATGTGTTAGTTGTAGATATGTTCAGAAAGACATAGACTACTTGTCACCTAAGCCACTAAATTTTAGGGGCAAAACATAATCACTCTTTGTTCTTCACTCCAAACTAGCAAAATGCATTAAAATATTTGAACCTTTCTGCCGGTCCAACACAAGAAGGCCTAATTAGCAGTGGAGATTGACAGTAAGGGCGCCGCAAGCAGTATTTAAATGATGGCTCTCGAACCCGCACACAGCTCTTTGAGGGTTTTTCTATCGGATTAAATTAAATTATTCGTTGAAGTCTACCTGATTGTCGTACTTTTATTCTTCAGGATTTCTCGACCATATTAGAAAAGTTGATGTTATTATTACTCTACCTATTTATTAAGTTGTTCATCGAAATCTACCCGATTGTAGGGTTGTGCATAATTTGGTAACTACCGAATTACCGTACCGAAATCGAAACCAAATTTTTTGGTATTTGGTATTGAATATTTTGGTATTCGATATGGTATTTGGTTTAAGTTTAAAAAAAAATTGGTATTAGGTATGGTATTTGATATTTTAAAATAAATTACCGAAATACCGATACCGTACCGAAATATATATTATATTACACAATACACATATTATTAGTTATAACATAAATATAAAAAATCTAACATTTTACTTTTCTTTATTTTCTAAGTTCATCAACTAACTCTAAGCAAATAACAAGACATTTCTAATGATCAAATTTATTCTTTTATGTACAATTTTCTTTCTTTGGGTTGATATTTGCTGGATTTGGACAAAACTTTCAAACCGAAAGTTCCGAAGCTACCGAACCGAATAAACAGAAATCGAAAGGAGAAAATATGAACCATACCGAATTTAATTAGGTACGGTATTGATATAGCATTTTAAGAAACCGATTACCAAAAATACCGAACCAAAATGTCTAAATGCCGTACCGTACCGACCAACGAACACCCCTACCCGATTGTCGTACTTTTTCTCTTCAAGGATTGTATACCAGGTTGGTAGAGTTGATGCTATATTTACTCTACCTATCTATTAAGTCGTTCATCGACCCAATTTTCATACTGTTTTTGGGTTGTTTTAAAAAAGTATTTTTCGAATTTGCAACTTTAACCACTCCAAATCTTCTCCATATGATCTCAAATTTAAAACAAAGCTTTCAAATACCCACACAAAAGATCTCCAATCACCAATCACCAATTTAGTCGAATAATACCAAATCAAATAATGCACTTTGTCTTCTGCATTACTTTCCAAGGCCCAATAATAAAGTTTTGAGATTTTTAGAGTCAATCACTAAAATTGTGTTTGAACTAAAAATTTAAGCAAAAATTATCAACATTCAAACAATTTTAACATAATCAATCATTAACTTTTATTTTTCACAATCAAACAAGAATTTCAAGCTTTAAAAATTGAAAAAACTATGTTATTCAAGTCAAAAGCGGAAATGTTTAGCTAAAACAAGTTAAAATGATAATATTTCGCTAAGATCAGTCCCTATGGAGGAACACATCGTGCAAATTTTTGATTAGCATTTATCAATTGAAGAAACAAGGGAAAGTGTACATGAGCATCGGACTCCCGCTTATTAGTTGACTACTTCTACAAGTATCATTATATTATAAATAATGGTGGTAAAATTGATAAAAAAAAAATAATTATTTATCCATATTATCTGCTAAAAATGGGTTGAATAATGAAATTTTTAGAAACATGTCAAATGTAGATAAGAACCATATTATTCACTTAGAAAATGGATAACCAATGGATATAATGTGTTTAACTTTTGTATTTTTAAAGGCTCAAATTGTGGGTTCTTCAAGTTTGAGAAACTAGGAATTCTCCCAAAATTGATCTTATTCAAGAAATCATGAATAATGGATACCAATATTATCCGCATGTTAACCTATTTTCTATCCATATTGATCGGATAATTAATCTGTTTTGAGGAATTTTTACCTCCTATAGCAAATCTTTACACCTTATTTATTATAAAGGAATACCTTTTTATAAAATTATATTCTATAGCTACCTTTTAGGTTTTATAGCAAATTATGTATTTATGGTCACTTCCTACTGTTAAGCCATTAAATACGCTGTGAAATATTTCTCTCTCTCATACTTTTTATTATCTCTCTTCCAATAACACCGGTATTGTATACAGTTTTGTTAAACCCACGTTCTCTCCCCATTATCTCTCTCCCAACCCAGTATCTTCCCCACGAATAAAACCTCCATTATTAACTGATTCATCTCCATTCTCTCTCTCAATTTTCAAAATTAATTGCTAAAAAAAGTTGTGGTAAGTGTTAAACTTGTTAGTTTTTCGCTGGGGTGTATTCTTCTGTATATTAATACTATTTTTTAAGAAAAAATTACCATTGATATGCTTTTACAAAAAACTCGAAGAAGTTACCAAGTAGATCAACGCCAAAGTTCTCCGGATAGTGGAGTACCCGACATGGTTAGCCAACATTGTACCTGTGCCAAAGAAGGACGGGAAGGTCAGAGTCTGCGTCGACTATCGGGATCTCAACTGGGCCAGTACGAAAGACGACTTCCCCTTACCAAATATACACATTCTGATTGACAACTGCGCTAAGCATGAATTGCAGTCCTTCGTGGATTGCTTCGCCGATTATCACCAGATTTGGATGGATGAGGAAGATGCTGAGAAAACGGCGTTCATCAAGCCATGGGGAGTGTATTGTTACAAGATGATTCCATTCGGCCTAAAGAATGCAAGGGCCACCTACATGAGGGCCATGACCACCATATTCTATGACATGATTCAAAAGGAGATCGAGGTGTACGTGGATGATGTCATTATCAAATCAAAGAAAGCTGCTGATCACATGGAGAATTTGGGGAAGCTCTTCAATAGATTGCAAAAATACAATCTGAAACTAACCCCACGAAATGTGCATTCGGGGTTCCTGCTGGGAAGTTGCTGGAGTTTATTGTAAGCCGCCGGGGAATAGAATTGGATTCGTCAAAAATCAAATCCATTCAAGAACTACCACCACCAAGGAATAAGAAAGATGTGATGAGTTTCTTCGGGAGGCTTAATTACATCAGCCGGTTTATAGCACAGTCTACAGTCATCTGTGAGCCAATCTTTAAGATGCTGAAGAAGGACGCTGCGACCAAGTGGACCGATGATTGTCAAAATGCTTTCGACAGAATCAAGAAATATTTGTCAACACCGCCAATCCTAGTACCACCCGAGCCAGGCAGACCTCTGTTACTCTATCTTCTCGTGTTAGATGGAGCTTTCGGCTGCGTTCTGGGGTAGCACGATGAAATGGGAAGGAAGGAACAAGCTATTTATTACCTCAGCAGAAGTTCACTCCATATGAGGCCCGGTATTCTCTATTAGAGCGTACCTGTTGTGCTCTAACTTGGGTCGCCCAAAAGGTGAGGCATTACTTTTGTGCCTACACAAAATATCTCATATCAAGGATGTATCCATTAAAGTACTTCTTTCAGAAGCCTATGCCCATTGGCAAGCTAGCCAAGTGGCAAATCCTGCTGAGCGAATTCGACATTGTTTACGTGACTCAGAAGGCAGTTAAAGGACAGGCTCTGGCAGACCATCTTGCTGAGAATCCCGTAGACGGAGGATACGAACCCCTGAAAACATATTTTCCTGATGAAGAGGTATCATTCATAGGAGAAGATAATGCAGAATCCTATGATGGTTGGAGGATGTTCTTTGATGGAGCAGCAAACTTCAAGGGAGTTGGTATTGGAGTAGTCCTAGTATCAGAGACCGGTCAGCATTATCCAATATCCGCCAAACTCAGGTTCCCTTGCACCAATAATATGGCCGGATATGAAGCCTGCATCTTGAGGCTCAATATGGCCATTGACATGAACGTCCAGGAGCTGTTAGTGATCGGTAATTCAGACCTATTGGTACATCAGGTACAAGGAGAGTGGGCAACAAATAATTCCAAGATACTTCCGTATCTGCACCACGTACAGGAATTAAGAAAGAGGTTCACAAAGATAAAGTTCTGGCACGTCCCCAGAATCCAGAATGAGTTCGCCGACGCATTAGCTACTTTGTCCTCAATGATCCAGCATCTGGACAAGAATTTCAAATACCCTATTCCTATAAAGATCCATAATCATCCAGCTTACTGTGCCCATGTCGAAGAAGAAGCAGATGGAAATCCTTGGTTTCAAGACATCGATGAGTACTTGGCAAAAGGAGAATACCCCGAGCTTGAAAATTCCACTCAGAAATGCACACTTCGGAGATTGTCTAACAATTTCTTTCACAGTGGAGGAATCCTGTATAGGAGGACTCCCGGTTTGGGGTTATTAAGGTGTGTCGACGCAAAAGAAACAGCAAAATTGCTGGAAGAAATTCATGCTGGGACCTGTGGCCCGCATATGAACGATTTTGTTCTGGCAAAGAAGATACTCCGAGCAGGTTACTTTTGGATGACTATGGAAACAGACTGCATCCAGTATATTCAGAAGTACCACCGCTGCCAGATACACGTGGATATGATAAAGGTGCCTCCAAGTGAGCTCAATGCAACCAGCTCACCATGGCCGTTCGCTGTTTGGGGTATGGACGTTATTGGACCAATCGACCCTGCCGCCTCCAATGGCCACAGGTTCATTCTGGTTTCCATTGACTACTTCACTAAATGGGTTGAAGCGGCCTCCTACAAAGTAGTTACTAAGAAAGTCATGGCCGACTTTGTCTGCGACCACATTGTTTGTCAGTTCGGAGTCCCGAGTCAATCATCACCGACAATGGTTCTAATCTCAACAGTGACTTGATGAAAGCTATGTGTGAAACCCTCAATATCAAACATAAAGATTTCACAGCATACAGACCTCAGATGAATGGAGCCGTAGAGGCCGCTAACAAAAACATCAAGAAGATACTAAGGAAGATGATAGAAAGGCACAAGCAGTGGCATGAAAAGTCATCATTCGCTTTATTGGGATACCGCACCACTATCCGCACATCAATAGGGGCAACTCCCTATATGCTAGTTTATGGTACGGAGGTCGTTATTCCTGTCGAAGTGGAGATTCCATCTCTAAGAATTATACAGGAAGCTGAGCTCAGTGATGCAGAGTGGGTAAGAAGCCGTTATGAGCAACTTTCCCTCATAGACGGAAAGAGAATGAATGCCGTATTTCATGGTCAACTATATCAGAACATAATGGCTAGGGCCTTCAACAAGAAAGTCAAGCCGAGACGATTCACATCAGGGCAGCTGGTGTTAAAGAAAATATTTTCGCATCAAGATGAAGCCAAGGGGAAGTTCTCTCCCAACTGGAAAGATCCGTACATGGTTCATAGAGTGCTGACAGGAGGAGCACTCATACTTACAGAAATGGACGGAGAAGTTTGGCTGAAACCGATCAATTCAGATGCAGTCAAGCGCTACTATGTGTAATCATTATGCTTTCTTAGTGATGTAAATTGAACTACACCTGGCCTGATTCTCGATTAAGAGGGGATACGTAGACAGCCCTATGGGTTCGGTAACAATTAAATAAAAATCTATTTTTCCCCGCAATTGGAAACTGGGGCAGAATTTTTAGGAGGACCCTCATAATTCTGAAGCGAGCAGTAGTCACAAGCATTCACGCAGCCAATTGGGGCAGAACTTTGAGAAGGACTCTCAAAATTCTGAAGCAAGTTCAGCCAATCGCCGCGTGAGCAGCAGTTGGAGGCGTCCACCCAGCAAACTGGGGCAGAATTTTGAGGAGGGTCCTAAAACTTTCGCAGCAGGAGAGGTTGCAATGTCTCAAGCCGTGTTATGTCGTCGGTTCATCTAAAACTATTTTAGATTATATATTATATCTTACAAATCATGCATATTTTTTTTTCCTGAAGCAACTTGTTTAGCGAACGCTACACCAATGATACAGACAGTATCATCATGATCAAGCAAACAAGCCAGCAGGAATGCGAACTAACCTTTCACCTTTACAAAACTCACAATCTTTCTTTGGATGCAGGCACAAAATTACAAAAGCTCCAAAATATATTATCCGCTCAAAGGACAAACATCGTTCCTCAAACTCGTCATGCCAACATTTATTATCAGCACAAACGATGCTTCATTATCACAATGCTCTACCGCAATTTAACACCAGCTAAGAATTTATGTTGTCCTTCCTTAAATCTTGCATAAGGCTACCTTTCTGCCTTCCGAGGTTAAACGCTACCTCCATCTGCATTAGCATATTGCATAAGGCTACCTTTCTGCCTTCCGAGGTTAAACTTTACCTCCATCTGCATTCACATCTTGCATAAGGCTACCATTATGCCTTCCGAGGTTAAACGCTACCTCCATCTGCATTCGCATCTTTCATAAGGCTTCCATTCTGCCTTCCGAGGTTAAACTCTACCTCCATCTGCATTCGCATATTGCATAAGGCTACCATTATGCCTTCCAAGGTTAAATGCTACCTCCATCTGCATTCGCATATTGCATAAGGCTACCATTATGCCTTTCGAGGTTAAACTCTACCTCCATCTGTATTCGCATATTGCATAAGTCTACCATTCTGCCTTCCGAGGTTAAACGCTACCTCTATCTGCATTCACATATCGCATAAGTTTACCATTCTGCCTTCCGAGGTTAAACGCTACCTCTATTTGCATTCGCATATCGCATAAGGCTACCATTCTACCTTCCAAGGCTAAACGCGTGCCTCCTATTTACTTCTCAAAAGCAATCAATGCCTCTAGCATTATTTACTGTGCTTTCCTTTTGGGCTAAGCTCTGCCCCCTTAATTCGCAAGACTAAGCTCTGTTTTGTCAGCATCATACTATTGCATCTTCATGGGCTGAAATATCGCCAACTTATCCAAAGGCGTCACCGTTCGGAGGCACCATATTCATGGCCCGAGAACACCATGTCATGGCCTGAGGATCTCTTTTATCAGTTTGCATATCATTATTCAAAGGCATCATGGTTCGGAGGCATCATCTTCATGGCCCGAGAACATCATCTCATGGCCTGCGAATCCTGCATCAAGAAATTCAATGCGCAGGACCTCATGGTCTAAAGACGTCATCCTTAACCGTCCAAATACAACATTCATAGTCCAACAGGAATTTGCGTCATGTTTAAATTACGCACGATATGCTTGTATTACTCATTTGTAGGTAACCCGGCAAGCAACAACCATCATGGCAGGCGCGATCCCGCTCCAATTCTCTTAATTACCCCGTAAGTCGTTCATTCAATCAGTCTTATATGTTTCATTCGTTCTTGTAAAAAGCTCCATCAGCATGCTTCGTCGATGAATCCTGAACTACATACGGCCTAATTCCTGTAAAACCAGGGATATGTAGGCAACTCAGAAATCAGGGTGTGACCTAAACCTCTTCAAACCGCTTCGCTCGGTCAAAATTGGCCATCATGTCTTTACCCGACAACTCTGCCATCCTTCCCGGATAAAGAGGGGCAGCTGTTGATACCCAATTTTTCCTCAAACTATTTTAAAATTTGTATATATACCTTCAAAATCAATTTTCATAATGAAAGGTATTTTCCCCTAATTTTCCATATTTTTATCAATTTGTTTTCCTATTTCTTTAGTATTTTATAATTATTCATAAAGTATATTATAAATAATTTCAAAATATTTCCTAGCTCAATATATCACTTTTTGATCTTATTAGGATTTAACTATTTCACAAATTAGCCAATTTGGCATTATTTGGCTATAACTATAACAATTTTGCAGTTATAGCCCAAATGTATATTTTATACCATTTTTATTCAAGAATTCATCATTTTATATTTTTATATTAGTTAATTACTTTAATTTCACTCTATTAAGAATCAATTTCATTTTTTATAGTTATTAGCCATTTTTATAAAGTATTTATCTACTTTATGGGGTATTTAACAATTAGCCACTTTCATTTTTTAATTCTAGTCTAATTAATCCGGACCCCTAAGACAATTAATTAATCCAAACCCAGCCCAAACCTAAAATCCTACCAGGCCCAATCTCTCACTCAATCTGAACCATTGATTAATTTAAATCAACGGTCCAGATCCCCCTTACCTAAAATAAACCCTAATGACTACCCTCCCCCTCTCTCGTGTTCCCATTCTCTTTCAACCGTCTCTCTATCTCCCTCTCTCTATCTCTGGTTCTCTCTAGAACCTTCCACCTTCCATCTTCTCCGGCCATCTCTCTCGCTGGAAATCATGACCTTTTATCACTCATGGCCTATATCTCACCCCATGCTGGTTTGACACTGCCCTGAGGCCCTCAAGTGAACTTGGAGCGGTTCAACTCCTACCTATGGTCCTTCATGACATTTTTCGGCTACCCATAGCCGTCCGAGTAAGGTTCTTACACTTTCCGGTGGAAACCGGTAAAACCTTGAGCTTTTCTCTCCTCTTTGGGTTCTCTCTTCGAAACCCTAACTTCTAAATCCTCAGATCTTTCTAGATCTGTAATAGATCTATACATATTTCAAGTCGTTTTGATGTTTTCTTTAAGGGTTTTCCATTTTTCCTAAAACAATTTTTTGTTTTCCAACTAGGGTTTCTAAAAAACCTTTTTGCAAAAATGATTTCTTCAAGTTTAAGGGTTATTCTGAGATTCTTCTCGTATTTTTAAACGGTTTCTGTTAAAATCTCTTCTTCATAGTTTGTTATGTTAAAACTTTAGTTTTAACATTGTATTATAATCTTAGGTTTGCCTTTATTGATCTACTCTTTTGATTTGTATATGTGTCTGTCTCTTATGAATACGTCCTGGGTTTTCTATGATTTTTATCCAACTTTTGCTCGTTAGGGTTCTTGATTTTGGCTTCTTCTTCTTATGCTGTAGTTGTTCTGTTTAATCCCTCTAGTTGTTACTATTTTGTTTAGATGAATCTCTAATCCTATGTGATTTCTTGCTGCTACAGTCATTAGGGTTTCGTACTCTTTCATTCTCCCTGTTATATCATGTTCGTTTGTTAATCTCTTTAATCATTTTCCGTGTGCTAGTATTGAATCCCTGATTCTATGTGATTTTTAATTGAATCTCTGATTTTCCTGTCTTATTGTGTGTTTACTTCGTGTACTCACAGGAATCAGCATTACTCCTGTTTAAACCCCTAATTTCCTATAACTAAACCTCTCATTGATATTTTGTGATGATTTACTTACTGATTTACAACCTTTAAGTTATTTCCTTGCCTTATTTTGGTCAACTATGCTGTTACACGGAGTTTTATATTATTTCCTTAATTGAAATATTCTGAACCTAGCCTCAATTGCATGTCCCATACTTGTACTATGCTAAGTTATTTGCAGTCACATATGTTACCTTTATATGCAGTCACATATGTAACCTTTCCTTATTTGTTGTCTGCATAATACCGTTTGAACTTGATTTCTTCAATTAAGGGATACGTATACTGATTTTACATTGATTGATACTCAGTCCCTTAATTAAGGGTTAACTTTGATTCCTACCTTATTTACCATCTGTTTTCAAACTATATATATACACTACTCTTTCATTAAGCAGCACGAACAACTAATATGTTCAACTCTCTCTTTCACAACTAAAACTTGCTCTATATTCTCTCTTCTGTGATACTTGCTACTATTCCAAGTTAGCCGGCTGCAAGCCAAGGCTAACTACTGTGCCTCTCTTATTTGTGCTTTGTGTTACTGCTTTCTTCACTTCACTGGTATGTTCTAATTCAGATTTCAATTCTCAAACCAACATATTTCTACTACTGTTGCAATTTATTGTGTTTCTAATCTGCTTCTATTTACTATTCTATTGTCCAACATTTAACTAAGATCCTGAATCCCCTCTACCTCTTAAGTTATTCTTTACTTGTCAATGACCAACATGTTTATGTATACTTAGCACCTGCTTCTTATGTGAATCCTCATGCCTATGATTGGTACATTAGTGATCATAGTCTTAGCTATTTGGTCCTATTATGTTAATCTAATCCGGTACTTTACTGTACCCCTGATCCTATGAACCCTTAGGAGCTTCTGATTGCATGCTTATATGTTTTTCTGCCTGCTACATGCTTACCCTTACTTGCTCTGTATTTGTCCCTCAAATCCCATTACCCTTGCTTGTGATTGTTGAACTATTCCTGGTCCTTTGTGTGATGTTGAACTTGGTGTTCCTGCCCTTTTGGTGATTAAACTTTTTTGTTATAAAACTATTCCAATCAAGTTTCCATCTTCAAAAATGTTTTCTCACTTACCCATTTCAAAATTGTTTTCTTACTTAACCTAGTCAAAACTATGTCAAGCACTCTCACATATACTCTTAGAAGTCTAGGTTCTGCCCCCTCTATGTGAGCATTGCCGTGGGACCCTTGAACTCCCTCTGAACTTTGACATAGAGAGGCTGGCCATTCCACACTGCACTTACTCTATCTTGGCTATGAAATCTAGGTGTGAGCACTGCTCGAGAGACCTTGAGGTCCGTAGGGAAATCTGACACACCCGTATTATGTGAAAGGTTGTGAATAGATTTGAAATGACGCATTCTGGAGATTCCTACCGTAGGCTCCCTATAGTATAACTTCTTCTTTTCATTATTCAGTTATGTAATTCGTTCAAATGCCTGTAATAATTGTTGTAAACAACTCTTTGGGGATGGATAATGAAAAGGGAGGGGTAAATATGCATGCTATAGCTATTAGAGGGTAGAAGCCATGCTATTAGGTTTTTTCCTTATTTGCGCAATAGAAACCATGCTTAGGACTCATATGTGTAATATCATGCATTAGAGACCATGTTCCCTAGTTCTTACACTTACTGTTTTAAGTATTTATTGGCATCTCATTTCGAAAGTCCTGTGCTAAAATGTGCTAATAACCTCTACGCTGCCATGTACACTTAGAGATCCTGTTTAGGATAAACTACACTAATAAACCTGTCATGTTTACATCTCCTGAACCATGTTTAAACAATGCAATATTTGTGCATTTAGAGATCATGTTTAGGCTTCTGATTCTGCATCATTCTGCATCTCTGTGAATTAGATACCATGTTTTAGGATTTTATTCGTACTCGCTTAACAACAGCTAGTCTAACTACTGGTGCATGTAAAAGGTATAAAACACTTCATTCAGTTTCTCTAAAACAACTGGCAACAATTCTGTGTTCTGAACAACCTAGAACAACATATGTAGGTAATACTTTGCAACAACCCCTCTAACAATTCTGATAATTAGTATACATTGTCCCACGCCTAGTCAAGTCTTAGGTAATCAACCATAAAAAAATAAAATCAGAACTGTCTTTGTGATCATGTTTAACTATCAGCATGCTTAAAACCAGTAGGCAAGCTTGATTAAGACTTCCTTTCTGAGTTATGCAATAAATTCGTCTTTTTGTTATCACCTAGATACCATGCTTTAGGATTCTGAATTAATATGGAACTTAGTTGTGTATAAGACATGCTGTTTATGTGTATTGTGTGTGGAGGAATACTTGAGCCTTTATCTACCTTCCATGCTTTCCCTTTATCTGCAGTACTACTTGTTTATTATATGTCTCCTTAGCATTTTCACCTTTAAAACCTGAGGGTCTGCCTAGCACCTCCTTTAAGGATATGAGTCCTAATTTCCTTCGGGACTGATCGGAAGGGACGGGTAACAACATGCATTACCGGTCGAGACCAACACTCGATTTAGTTGCTTTTACGGGGAGGGAGGGGGTAGAATATAGATATGATGACCGGTACGCTAATACCACGTGTAGCCTATCTTCGAGGAGTGATTACCGGGTATTGCATTGATGTGATCCATATTATTATAAACCTAAGACACCTTTTATATGCTTAGCTCGCAATCCTTTTCAAAGTCTAATCTACTTTATTATTTTTAAACATCTGCATGCTTAAGACTTAAATCCCCTCTAATTTGAGCCTTTACTTGTTATTTGCTAATTTTACAAATTCACAGAAACCATTTGGCCGGAAACCACACTTGTGGATCCTGAGGGGTGCCTAACACCTTCCCCTTAGGATAATTTCAAGCCCTTACCCAATCTCTGGTTAGTAACGTAGTTATAATTGAACCCCTTTAGGTGCCCTAATGCATCGTTAAAATCGTTAGGTGGCCACTCTTCAAAATATGCAAACCCCTTTCCCAAAAGGAATGAGTTGCCCAACCAATGTCATAAACCCGATTCCGCGAGGAAAAAAGGGGGCGCGACAGCAGGTGCAGGTGATTAACCGCAGGTGCGAGAAATGGAACTTAAGTGGATTTCCACAGGTGCGCACCTTGGATCGCAGGTGCGGAGAAATTATCGCATGTGCGGTTTCACTGGGCAGGAAGTATAAATACCCAGCCTTCGCGAATTTGATGCATTTCAACAATATTTTCATCCGGGATTGAGCTTTGAGAGAGGGTTTTGAAGGGGGGGGGGGGGAATTCAAGAGAACTTCGTTGAGGTAAGATATTTGAACCTAAAACTTGTTTCCATGTGATTTTTGGACAGAAATAGGGTGAAATTAAGGGAAAAACCAGTGTGTAAATTGGGGGCTAGGGCTTGGGAAATTGAGACTTAAAATTTAGGAATTGAGGGGTCATTTGTGGTCCAATTTTGATGCATTTTATATGTATAGACTCGGGAAAGGATGAGGATTCTTGTGATGGCTATTTTTATAGAATTCCAAGACGTGGGCCCAGGGGTCGGGTTTGGCCAATTTCGGGAATTTTGGTTAAATTTGATAATTTTCGAGTGGGCTTTTTTCCTTTAGCGTATATTGATGATTTTAATCTGGTTTTGGTTAGATTCAGAGCAATCGGGAGCCGATTCGAGAGGCAAGAGCATCGCGGGTTAGTATTTGGGCCAGTTTGAGGTAAGTAATGACAGTAAATCTTGTCCTGAGGGTATGAAACCCCGGACTTCATATTTTCTCACTATTTTGGAGTGGCGCACATGCTGGATGACGAGTGTGTGGTGTGCAGTGATTGGGGATTTAGACCTTGTCCTTCCCGTGGAAACTATTGAGTTGCGTATTTTTTTTTAAATCATATGTTAAATCGTGTTTTCAGACTATTGTTATATTTGGGCTGTAAGCCATGTTTGGGGCCTTGTGTCGACTTGCTTAGACCCTTTAGGGTCTTTTACTGCTATTCCTCACTGTGTTGACTTATGATTTACACTCAGCCATATTATGTATAAGTGATTTCGAAACTCAGTCTTATTTACACTATTTTGAGATATAAAATGATATTTTATGTCGAGTACCCCATTTTACTGATAGCCCGAGTTGTTTTTTTTAGATATTTCTGACTGAGTGTGGCCGAGGGCCTATGTTGTGAGGATGCTATGGGATCGGGCTGCACGCCGCAGCATGTTACATTGCTTTATGATATGTGAGAGGCCAAGAGCATGAGTGATTATGCCACGAGATGGCTTGATATTAGCGCTTGGGTTGTAGGAGCCCCTCCGGAGTCAGTCCACACCCCCAGTGAGCGCATGTACCTACTGAGTGCGAGTGCCGAGTGACGAGTGATTGGGAGGCATGAGGGACTGTGAGGTTGCCCGAGGGGCTGATATAGAGTGATGGTGAGGAATGCTGAGTGACTGATTCTCAGGGATGTTATGCCCAAGGGGCGATTTATGAAATATGCTTTTGCCCGAGAGGCTATCTATGATTTCTATCATTTCTATATTAAATTGCCTTGATGTCTATGGAATTTGTGAGAATGCGCGTTTCAAATGATATTTTACTGGGATTGATTTTTTTAAAATGTTGTAAGTCATCATATTTGTGTTTTTCTAAAAGAAAGAGTTCATTCTCTGCGTATATGACTGTTTTTACGTGTTTCGTTGCCTTATACATTATTTACTTTCATTACCGCTGAGTTGGCGTACTCACATTACTCCCTCCACCCCTGTGTGCAGATACACGTGCTGGTACCGAGCGCTAGTTTTCTTTCTTCTTGTGGAGCCGGAGTTGGGGCTTCGAGGTAGTTGTTCAGCGTCCACAACATCTCTTTTCCAATTTCTTATTTTGTATTTAGTTCCTCAGTCCGAGACTTGATGTATTATGATAGTAGAGTTATTTTGTACTACTCGTAGACGCTCGTGACGTGTTGACTCCAAGGTTTTGGGGATAGTTGTTAGACTATTTATTTGGTTTGTTTTGTTGAAATTGTGGAAATCTAAAGACTTTTGTGAAATATCAGAACAATTTTGAAAATTTTGAAAATATTATGTCAGTATGTGATTGTTGGCTAGCCTAGTTCCATGATAGGCGCCATCACAACCGGCTTAGGATTTGGGGTCGTGACAAGTTAGTATCAGAGCATAGGTTACATAGGACTCAACGGTCATGAGAAGGTTTAGTAGAGTCTTGCGGATCGGTACGGAGACGTCTATACTTATCTTCGAGGGGCTATAGAACCCTTAGGAAAAATATCATTTCTTGAATTATGTCGTGCCATTTTGTTGATTATGGAAATCTAAACTTCTGTTGTTTCATTCTCTCATAGATGGTGAGGACACACGCTACCGATCAGGGTGACCAGACACGAACTAGACCAACGAGAGGTCGAGGACGTGGTAGAGGTAGGGGACCACCCCGTGCAGCAGCCGGGGCAGCACCAAAGGGTCCACCTACCCTTTAAGATCAGGTACCCGCCGCAGATATTCCAACAGGACAGGCTCATGCACCGACAATGCCCATTGTTATTCCGGGTCTTCAAGAGACCTTGGCTCAGATCTTGACAGTACGTACTAGCCTTGCCCAGGCAGTTGCTGTATCCACTACTGCTACTACTTCTCAGGGCGAGGTAGGCACTCAAACTCTAGCTGCCCGGACACTTGAGCAGGTTACTCAAGGCCTTCAGACACCGGGGGCATTTCCAGCCCAAGCGGTTGATCCAGTTCAGGACTTCGTGGTTCCAACTATGCCAGATGATAAGCAGCGTAATCTGGAGAGATTTAGTAGGCTTCGTCCTCCGATATTCAGTAGTGCTGAGGGAGAGGATGCCCAGGTTTTTCGGGACAAGTGTCGTAGGATGCTTCGTACTGCTGGGATACTGGAGAACAGTGGGGTCTCGTTTGCTAGTTTTAGTTTTCTGGTGCTGCTTTTACTTGGTGGGAGTCTTTCGAGATTCGAGAGGTGTAGGCCTATTGGTGCAGCACCCCTCACCTGGCAGCAGTTCTCCACTATCTTCTTGGAGAAGTATGTTCCCTAGTCTCACAGGGAGAGGCAGCGCAGGAAATTTGAGCAGCTGCGTTAGGGGGAGCTATCAGTGATGCAGTATGAGATGCGGTTTTCAGAGTTGAATCGTCATGCCACCGAGTTGGTCCCTACTGATAGGGAGAAGGTTAGGAGGTTCGTGGATAGCCTCACTTATCAGCTCTGTATTTTGATGACTAGGGAGATGGTATCAGGTACTACCTTCGATCAGTTGTTGATATTTCTTGAGATATTGAGTCAGTTCGCCGCCAGGAGTGAGAGGAAAGGGAGGACAAGAGGCCTTGTGGATCTGGTAGTTCTAGAGGTGCTCCTTCTAGATGACAATTTCAGCATGGTAGGGGCTGTTCATTAAGGCCTCCTCAGCCAGTCCGCCCATCCTATAGTGGTGCATCTTCGGGGCATGGTCCCCACGATTCTCAGTCGGGCCATTCTTCATTCAGTGCCCTTCCAGCCCAGAGCAGCTCGAGCACCATCAGTTTAGGGTTCCTCTATGCGTGGTTCTCCTAGTGGCCATTCTGGTGCCAGGGGTTCCTTTAAGTCACCGTCTCCAGCTCCAGGGAGTTGTTTCGAGTGCGGAGAGTTTGGGCACATGTGGAGGCAGTGTCCCCGTCGTTTTGGTGGTTCTTCTCAGCAGAGGGGCCAGCCCTCGACTTTGGCTCCAGTTACTTCACCACTCGCCCAGACAGCTAGGGTTGGGGGTCAGACCGCCAGGGGCCACCTAGAGGGGGAGGTCGTGCAGGTGGAGGCCAGGCTCGTATCTATGCACTTTAAGCCAGGCCAGATGCTATGGCCTCCGATGCAGTGATCACATGTATTGTCTCACTCTGTCGCCGAGATGCTTTGGCCTTATTTGACCCTGGTTCTACATATTCCTATGCTTTATCATATTTTGCCCATTTTCTAGATATGCCCCGTGAGTCTCTAGATGCATCGGTTCATGTGTCGACTCTGGTGGGCGATACTATTATTGTGGACCGTGTGCATCGGTCATGTGTGATATCTATTCGGGGTCTGGAGACCCGAGTGGACCTATTGTTACTTATCATGGTTGATTTTGATGTGATATTGGGCATGAATTTTCTATCTCTGTGTCATGTTGTTCTTGAAAGTCACGCTAAGACCGTGACCTTAGCTATGCCAGGATTTCTGAGGGTTGAGTGGAGAGGTTCTATTGAGTATGTGCCTAGTAGGGCGATTTCCAACCTGAAGGCCCATCTTATGGTAGATAAGGGGTGTTTATCATATTTGGATTTTGTGAGGGATGTCAGTGGTAAGACTCCCGCTATTGATTCGGTTCCTGTGGTCCGTGATTTTTTGGACGTGTTTCCTGCAGACTTGCCTAGCATGCCGCATGACAAGGACATTGATTTTGGTATTGACCTGGGGCCAAGCACTCAGCCTATTTCTATTCCACCTTATCGTATGGCACCAGCTGAGTTGAAGGAATTAAAGGAGCAGCTTCAGGAACTCCTAGATAATGGGTTCATTCGGCCTAGTGTGTCACCTTGGGGTGCACTAGTGTTGTTTGTGAAGAAGAAGGATGGTTCTATTCGTGTGTGTATTGATTGTCGACAGTTGGACAAGGTTACAGTGAAGAAACGGTATCCCTTGCCTCGCATAGATGACTTGTTTGATCAGTTGCAGGGTGCTAGGGTATTTTCCAAGATTGTCTTGCATTTTGGCTATCACCAGTTGAACATTCGGGGGCCCGACATCCCGAAGACTGCCTTCAGGACTAGATATGTTCATTATGAGTTTCTGATTATGTCATTCGGGCTGACCAATGCCCCATCGACCTTTATGCACTTGATGCACAGTGTGTTCCGGCCTTGACTTGGCTCCTTTGTCATCATGTTTATTGATGATATCTTGGTATATTCCCGATCTCGGGAGGATCATGAGCATTATTTAAGGATTGTGCTTCATACTCTAAGGGAGAAGAGGTTGTATGCAAAATTTTTGAAGTGTGAGTTCTGGCTTGATTCAGTAGCTTTCTTGGGGCACGAGGTGTCCAGTGAGGGTATTCAGGTTGATCCGAAGAATGTAGAGGCGGTGCAGAGTTGTCCTAGACCGTCATCAGCTATCGAGATTCGAAGTTTCCTTGGTTTGGAAGGGTACTATCACCGTTTTGTAGAGGGATTCTCATCTATTGCAGCACTTGTGACCAGACTAACCCAGAAGGGTGCTCCATTCAGGTGGACGTATGAGTGTGAGAAGAGCTTTCAGAAGTTCAAGTCAGCTTTGACTACAACTCCGGTGTTGGTTTTGCCTACGGGTTCAGGTTCTTATAAAGTTTACTATGATGCCTCGAGAGTTGGCCTTGGAGCGGTATTGATGCAGGACGGTAGGGTGATTGGCTACGCGTCCAGACAATTAAAGGTCACGAGAAGAATTATCCAGTGCATGATCTTGAGCTAGCAGCTATAGTCCACGCCTTGAAGATTTGGCGCCATTATTTGTATGGAGTACATTGTGAGATTTTCACTGATCACCGTAGTTTTCAGCATCTGCTTAAGCAGAAGGATCCGAATTTGTGTCAGAGGAGATGGTTGGAGCTTCTCAAGGGTTATGACCTCACTATTCTATATCATCCAGGGAAGGCGAATGTAGTGGCCGATGCCCTGAGTCGCAGAACAGAGAGTTTGGGGAGTATAGCCTACCTACCAACAACAAAGCGACCTTTAGCACTTGATGTTCAGGCTTTAGCGGGTCAGTTGGTGAGATTGGATCTATCATAGCCCCGCGAGTATTGGCTTGTGTAGCCTCCAGGTCTTCTCTTTATGATCAGATTAGAGCATGCCGGTATGATTATCCGCACTTGCTCGTTCTTCAGGACAGGGTCCATCGAGGTGATGCCAGGGATGTGGTTATTGGTGATGATGGGGTCATGAGGATGCAGGGCCGGATTTGCGTGCTAAATGTTGATGGGCTTTGAAATTTGATTCTAGTAGAGGCCCATAGTTCGCGGTATTCCATCCATCTGGGTGCTGCGAAGATGTATCAGGATTTGAGACAACATTATTGGTGGAGGCGGATGAAGAGGGAAATTGTTGAGTTCGTGGCTCAGTGTCTCAACTATGAGCCCCAGAGACCGGGTGGATTGCATCAGACATTAGATATTCCGGAGAGGAAGTGGGAGCGGATCACCATAGACTTTGTAGTTGGGCTTCCATGGACTTCGAGGAGGTTTGATGCTATATGGGTTATTGTGGATCAGTTGACCAAGTCCGCGCACTTCATTCCTATTGGTACTACTTATTCTTCGGAGAGGTTAGCTGAGATTTATATTAGGGAAATTGTTCGATTGTATGGTGTTCCAGTTTCTATCATTTCCGACAGAGGTACCCAGTTCACATCTCAGTTTTAGAGTGCCGTGCAGAGAGAGTTAGGTACTCAGGTTGAGTTGAGCACGGCGTTTCATCCTTAGAACGACGGGCAGTGGGAGCGTAGTATTCAGATTCTGGAGGACATGTTACGTGCGTGTGTCATTGATTTCGGGGGTTCATGGGACCAGTTTCTGCCGCTCGCGGAGTTTGCATATAATAATAGTTATCAGTATAGTACCCAGATGGATCCGTATGAGGCTTTATATGGTAGGAGGCATAAATCTCCGGTTGGTTGGTTTGAGCCGGGCGAGGCTAGGCTATTGGGTACATACTTGATTCAGGATGCATTGGATAAAGGGAAGTTGATTCAGGAGCGGCTTCGCACAACGTAGTCTAGGAAGAAGAGTTATGTGGACCGGAAGGTCCAGGATGTGTCTTTCATGGAGGGAGAGAAGGTACTGCTGAAGGTGTCACCCATAAAGGGTGTTATGAGGTTCGGGAAGAGGGGAAAGCTGATTCCCCAGTTCATTGGCCATTTGATTGTGATCCGTCACATGTTTTGGACTTCAACACGGTTCAACTCGAGTGTGATATGTCATATGAGGTAGAGCCACTGGCTATTTTGGGTCGTCAGGTCAGAAAGTTGAGATCCAGGGATATATCTTCAGTGAAGGTTCAGTGGAGAGGACAGCCGGTGGAGGATTCCACTTGGGAGACCGAGCGGGAGATGCGGAGCATATATTCCCACTTGTTTGAGACTCCAGGTATGTTTCTAGACCCGTTCGAGGACGAACATTTGTTTAAGAGGGGGAGGATGTAATGACCCGTCCGGTCGTTCCCTGAGATTAGCCTCGTTTCCCCTATTTCAGCTTTGACATGTGTTAATTAACCTAATTTTGATATGTTGGGTCGATTGGTTCAGGTTCGAAGTGGTCGTGGTGAGAATTAAGACACTTAGTCTCTTACATTGGCATAATAGATTGAAATGTCAACAAGGAGTTGACTAATTGGTAAACGACCTCGGAAACGTGGATTTTATGGTTCAGATAGGTTCGTTAGGTAATTTGGCACTTAGGAGTGTGTTCGGAATGTGATTTTGATGTCCGGAGTAGAATTAGACTTGAATTAGCGATATTTAGTTTTTGGCAATTTCCCGTCGGCAGTGGAAAATTAGCTATCGGGGTCGAAATTGGAGCAGGTTAGTAGTGTCATTTTGGACGTGTGTGCAAATTTTTAGGTCATTTGGATGTGTTTTGGTTGGTTTCGCCATCATTGGTGATTTTAAGAAGTTTTAGGAATCTTTGGCTTGAATCATGGGTTGAATTGGAGTTTCAATGTTGTTTTGGGTGTTCCAAGAATTCTATTAAGTACGGGTAATCATTTATGACTTGTTTGTTTTTTTGGTTGGGGTCCCAAGGGGCTCGGATTGATTTCGGATTGCCCTCGGGGACTTTGAAGTTGGAAAATGTAGTTGAAGAAGCTGCTGGTGCCAGGCTTTTGGTATGGCCGCACCTGCGGAAGGGTAGCCGCAGGTGCGATGCCGCAGGTTCGGGCCAGCATGCGCAGGTGAGGAATTGGTCGGGCTGAAAGAAAGTCGCAGGTGCGAGACCTGTACCGCACCTGCGAAGCCGTAGGTGTGGGTGATTAACTGCAGGCGCGAGAAGTGGAACTTAAGTGGATTTCTGCAGGTGCGCACCTGGGACCGCAAGTGCGGGTCCAGAGGTGTGGAGAAATGACCGCAGGTGCGGTTTCATTGGGCAGGAAGTATAAATACCCAACCTTCGCGAATTTGAGTCATTTCATCAATATTTTCATCCGGGATTGAGCTTTGAGAGAGGGTTTGAAGGGGGTAATTCAAGAGAACTTCGTTGAGGTATGATATTTGAACCTAAAACTTGTTTCCATGTGATTTTTGGACTGAAATAGGGTGAAATTAAGGGAAACATCAGTGTGTAAATTTGGGTTTAGGGCTTGGGAAATTGAGACTTAAAATATAGGAATTGAGGGGTCATTTGTGTTCGGATTTAGATGCATTTTATATGGATAGACTCGGGAAAGGATGAGGATTCTTGTGGTTCAATTTTTATAGAATTCCGAGACGTGTGCCCGGGGTCGGGTTTGGTCAATTTCGGGAATTTTGGTTAAATTTGATAATTTTAGAGTGGTCTTTGTTCCTTTAGCGTATATTGATGATATTTATCTGGTTTTGGTTAGATTCGAAGCAATCGGGAGCCGATTCGAGAGGCAAGAGTATCGCAGGTTAGTATATGGGCCGATTTGAGGTAAGTAATGACTGTAAATCTTGTCCTGAGGGTATTAAACTCCGGACTTCGTATTATCTCACTATTTTTGGAGTGGCGCACATGCTGGATCACGAGTGTGTGTTGTTGATATGCTCAAATTACACCTTAAAATAGTGTAAGCAGTCGATGTCAAATATAGTAACCCAACTAGGTTGGGCTCGAATCCCACAGAGATCAATATTTAGGCGATTAGGAATATAAGAGAATTTTCACTTATCGCGCAATGTCAAACACTTATATTTTGGTTGTGAAAATATTTATATCTAAATGCAAAAATGTAAACTAACCTAGAAAGCAAGTAAAATGATCAATGGCAACAAGTATGGATGCATCGGGAATTACACTCAAGTAACGATCCAATGTATTTCACGATTTTACAAATATGAGTGAGTTTATATTAATTAGCCATGGATAATAATTCTTAATTAGCTTCTTCAAAAGACTAACAAGACTTCCTAATTGAATTATTCCTAGCCCAATTAAGAGATTAAGCACACCCGGATATGGCTAGAAGTAGTTCACTCCTATTCCTAGGTAGAATCTATAAAATGAGGGTTAAAACCTCAAGTTCTTGTTAATTAATCTTTCTCAACCCCAAATTATCTTTTCCAAAATTAATTCAGAGTTAATTGGTGAGTCCTACGGTTAGATAATCCCTTTGTAAACATTAAAGAACAAGAATAATTGAAGAAACACTAACTCACTTCATAAAAGAATAAAAGTCATTCAATACATAAGCACAACAAGCTATTTAATCCACACTTTAACTATGAATATTTCCATAAACAAGATCAAGTGTTGGAAATAAATACTACACACTTAAATATTCAATACAAAGCAAGGAAATGAAGAAATAAACATAAATGGGTAAGAAATCCTTAACCACAAGCTTGACATCTTCAAAACCCAAGTAGATGTGCAAACCCTAGCTTCTAAGAATGTTCTCTCTTGTCTTCAAGACTCAAAATATGCTAAAAAACACTGCCAGAGATACTGAAAATATCTGTTAGGTTGAGTATATGTGGGTTTGGGATTGGGAAAATGTGATTTTACAAATCTATACAGGTTAGATGCCCATTGACCGCACCTGCGCACAAATCCTCGCAGGTGCGGCTCCGCAGATGCGGATTCCACATCACAGGTGCGATTCCAAGTGATATTATTCTTTTCTGCAGATGCAGACCAAACCACCGAACTTGCAGTGATACCACGTCGCAGGTGCGGCCTCAGTACAATTGAGCCAATTTCGCAGGTGTGGAACACTACTTCGCAGGTGCGATGTCGCACCAGCGACAAAAAGTCCGCAGGTGCGGAATCACTGAAGGCTTTTGTGCTTTTTCCACCAATTTGTGCTCAATTCCACTTCAATTCAATGCCAATCACTTCATGGCATCATTTCCATGATAGACGAACAATACATACCATAAACGACCTCATCTTAACATTAAAGGATGCAAAATCAAGCGAAAAAGAGCTAAAATGAGTGGTAAAATCACCACTCATCAACACCCCCAACTTAAAGCTTTTGCTTGTCGTCAAGCAAATCAAAACCAACAACTCAATGAGGTTTTCCCATTTAAAGCAAAAGTCATATTGCTATCATTTACAAATCACATTCTCCAACTAAGCATTATACTTATAGATTTGGTTGGTACTAATAATCAGGCTCAAGTATGCATGTTACACGAATAACTCCCTCATTAAAAAAAACAACTTCAAGAAGTGCTAGGGGGTTTCAAAATAATCAAGTGACAAGAATAAGCCTCAAGGAGTGACTCAAAAGCACTGTTCTACTACATATGCTCAACTCATTCATTTCCGGATATATCAATTTCACCAATCCATCCTAATTCATGTGCCCTCACAAGAAAGAAAGTCCCAAAATCACCATATTTACAAGAATAACACAAGGGACAAATTCACAAAGACACTCACTCTCACAAAGAATTTCATGTGTTACAACATATCATGCCATAGGCTCGCCCTTATTTTAATTCATCGCCTTTTCAAGAACATTCGGTTGGAGATCCCATAAGGACTTTTTAAGCTTGTAATGTAGGCTTAGGGAAGGGTCGGATAAACATTTGGGTACAAGTGACTACACCCTCCTTGAACACTACTCACATTTTTCTTTATTGTTGCCCTTTGTTTCTTTTCAAACCACATAGCCCTTATTGGCTCCTTGTTACCAACATCGAACCACCTTAAATACCTCTCTAATTTTCTTCAAGGCTCCATATTTATATATATACAAATATTTCTTTTTCTCTTTTTTTTTTTATATTTTTCTTTTGGAGCTTGAATAATTTCATGTGAACACTTTGAAATATAGGTTCCTACACTCAATATACAACCTTACCAATTTCCAACGTGATACCACACCCCCGACATAGGCTTTTAGCCTCATTCTCGATGTTCAAGGAGGGACGAGTTCAAAAGAGGGAATTATTTTACAAAATGGGAAAGGTTTGTATTGAGGTGACTAAAGAAAAAGTTAAAGGCTCAAATAGGGTAACTAGTGATAATATTTATGCAATGGTAAGCTTGAAAGGCAAAAGAGATTTTTCAAATAATACAAAGAATGCCTAAGGTCATTTCTCCAACCAACCGTAATTATCATTAGCATTGAAAGACCAACCGGACAAGTTCTAGATGATGGATAAACACAAGAATTATTTACACAAACTCTAACACACATGGCACATGAACTAGTCAAGACGGATCAAGTTCACTTCCTAATAAGAGCATCTAGAGCAATATCATGCAAACTAGTG